>VUQG01038945.1:0-14981 GCA_015106755.1 Etia nguti
TTTAAACCTATTTTCCGCATATTTCAGCTTATAAAATAAAATAATGTTTTGTGTTTACACTCACTCTTTCAAATAGATGCAAGTAAAACACAGCAATAAATAAATAAAATCAAAGACTCAGCAGCACTGAGTCCTGTTGCTCTTAAATCTATTTTCACCTGTTTAGCAGGAGTGGGGCAGGCGGAGGTTTGCCCGGTGCCGTAGCGGTCATGTCAGTTGTGGGATCCGGGGGTTTCTCTGTGAATTTCACATTCCCATGGCAGCTTGCTCGGTACTTGCTCAGAATTTTAGGGTTTTTTTCGCTGTAAAAAGAAGTTTTCTTCCCATGCAGTGTACAGCAGACGCTAATGTTTTTGTCACTTTTTACGGAATCAAACTCAAAGTAAGGTCAGTACTTCCACGCTTTAAACGCTGCATGGTCATACTCTCTCCCGCACTCGATATATTATCCATTGTTGATCTGCACACGTCTGTTACCACGAACGTCGCACGTCATTGTCATGAGACACCTGAAACAAAATCACGGTTTAGTAATGCAGTAACGCAGAGCGCTTACGGGAAAGTAACAGTAATCTAATTACTTTTTTTGCAATAGTAATCCCTTACTTTACTCGTTACTTGAAAAAAGTTATCGATTACGTGTTACTGCCCATCTCTGGTTGTGACTCATTCCAGAGAAAAATCATCTCTGCATAGAATTTTATTCAAGCACCATTATCTGTGCTAACACAGAGAAAGTAATAAGCCCAGCTACCCAATGCACACATGGTGTCACAGCTTTACTAATCAATGTACATAAAACACAACTAAAGCAACTAAAACAATGACCATACTGTAACAAAAACAGAACTACTCAGTAAGCTAAGATATACATTATGTATCCCAAAGTTGGGAAATTATGATAATAGGGAATGCAACTATAATCCAAAGGTCAAGACTTCATTTAACAATTTGAAATTAAAAACCCAAATGCATCAGTGGAAATAAAGCCCACATTTTTCCACAGGGCTTTAATAGTGAAGCATTTGTATGCATATGATATAAGAGCCTGGCCTGTATTTGTGAGCTACGCTTTATTTGTTTGTGTCTACCATGCCCACATCCATTATTAGAAACCTGTCTTTTAATTGAATAGATGTTTTAATTACTCTGCTGTACAAGTTTGAGCAATTACAGTTTGTGGCAACAAGTATATGTTTATTAAAAACGCATGTAAAACTTTTCAGACCTTACAGAAACACAGTGAGATTCACTTAATGGTTGCAAATGTTAAAGCACAGCTTAGTTTATCTCTTTATTACTTCTTATATGTATGCGTTATCTATTATTTATGATACATTAATATTACATGGGTATTTGCAGCACTCTCCTTTTGATCTGTGGCTATTGTTCGGAACCTTGTACTCATATTGCTGGTTAAATGTTAACCTATGTAATATAACACGTTTAAATTATGAGTAAATTATTACTGTTATCAGTATGAAAATACAGAAAAGCTCAAAGGACATGATTTTGTTTGTGCACTTTTGACCAGGAAGTTCCACCAGTTTCCACCGTCAACCCAGAGTGCATCTTGCCTGCAAAGTAAAGGTCCTTTCATATGTCAAAATATGCACTAAATAATTTTTTTAATTAAAGTATTGCATTGAAATAGTGTAGGCTACTTTTTATCAAGCTTTGCCACCACAAACAACTGCATGGTCATTTGATTATACTGACTGTTGCAATTGTTGGCGCAATCTTTTCTATGTTCAACACTAAAGTATATCAACAGAATGACTTTAGCTGTGGCAGCCACTTTTATTTCATCCAGTATGCAGAAAGACTAGATTCCCAGATGATGCCACCTAAATGGAACTATACTGTAAAGGTATCAGGGCCTTCAGAAAGTAGCAAAAACCTATAGATGCATGAAACATACAGTAGCTGGAAAAAAATATCTCAGTGTCATTCAAGCACCAGGTCCATGGAAAAAGCGAATGAGCTGCAGGGCTGATTGCCGACTACATTAAGCCTCTTAGGCAGCATGCTGATGAATTCACTCATTGAAATGTGAAGGTAATAGTCTTGACATAGCAAAGACATAACTCACCCACTGTACCTGCAAAGTCCCCAAATGACAGTGATCCCGAGTAGGAGCTGGTCCAATATGAAAGAGGACTTTGCTTTTATTACCATCATCATTACTGTATATCATTTCTGAATGTACAGCCATTTGGTTTCATTTAAATGTAAATCTGGCCACTGAACACATTGTCACCCACGGCAACCTGACTATGATGATTCATTCTGGGATCGGCAGGGAAAATATAAGAGCCCCTTTTGCTTTCTCTGAGGGAAAATAACAGATTTGACCTTTGTCTGTTTTCATGAAAGCCCGTGCAGAGGAAAATAAAAAAACCTTGAGATTTTTCCTTTTTTTTCTTGAAAACAAAAGTAACCACAGTTTTGTGCATCCTTTGTGCTCTGCTCTCTCTCTCTCTTTCCACTTTAAAAAAAAAATGCCCAACCTGAAGAACAAGGAGGGAGTTGTACAATCTGCAGCTCAAGGTCAAGGAAGTAAAAGTCTTGGGAGAATAGACAAGTTTGTGTGTCAAATTAGGCTGCGGAGACAGATAACAGAGGGGCACAGCATCACACAACATGTGGTGATGGTTATTTCAGCAAGACTTGACACAATTGTGCATCTGTGGAGCAGAGACAATGCTGTTTGCTGCTAATGTTTATCAAATGAGGTGACCACCAGGGGCCTGGGCATATGTGCATGCACGCAGAATGGAGAATCACTCCAGCAAGGCAAACATTAGCAACTCTGTAGTCTAATCTCACAACATATTCTTGTAGTCATATAGAGCATTAGCTAAACTTACAGCAGACCGAGCGGCTTTACTGACAAATGAACCGGGCGACTTCAGCAATCCTCAATCAAATATCAGATAATCCCATTGCTCATTACTTTTCTCAATACTCAACCCTCTATCTTGCTAAAATCACACATCACATAAATTAATCATCAAGTCCCAAATAAATGCCTGCATGCCAAGAGAAATCAACAAGAGCCTCATCAGGAGATAGGTAATAAGGGATATTACATATCAGTGCACTCACATACCCTTTTTGCATGTCTAAGCAGAGCTTCTTTAGGAGATAAATGCACACCAATAGCAGATTTCTGATCTATAAGGAAATCCCATCACAACTCTGGACGAAGCTTCTTGAAATAGCCTTTATTTCACCAGAACTGTGAGACAAAAGATGAAAAGCCTTTTCAAGATCCCCCATGGGCCACATCATTCTCACTCATGGCTGTGTTACACATGGAGGACCCCTCTTTCATGACCCCTTGCGTGAGTCTCGTTCTGAGCCAGTGGGGGCCTGCGAACATCAGCTATTGATCTTTAAGAGCTTAAATCTTGCTGAGTTCGAGCTAGGACCATCGAGACCCACAGAGCAGCAGGACTGCTGCTGTTTCCTACTGTTTGGTTCATGGACTCAACTTGTGGGAAAGTGTGACACCTGTCATGACATGTATGGCCTTTGAAAATGATGTGATATGCAGAAAAGATATAACATGCAACAAGGTAGCTGGTGGCTCATTCAAAGAACTGGACACAGAATGAAATGTCCCTTTGACTCATGTAGAGTCTAGCATTCAAATGCCCTGCCTCTGTTTTGACAGCCCATTAATAATTGCAATGCAAAATCTGTTAAATAAATAAATAAATAAATAAATCTCTTTTAGTTTTTTTAATGTATTGTTTTCTTTTCTTTTTTCTGTGATATATAATTAAACTCAACACCGACTGGTTTTTGGAGATCAGTATTTTTGTCTTTTTGACATTCTATAGACAAAAATTGCTCCTCAAGAAAAAAATGGACATACTGAAGATAATCATTTGCTGAACCCTATTTTTAATATGGTCCCACACTTAAACAGGATGGTAGGCAGGCAGGTTGTGAAGTGAAGTGAAGCTGATACCGGATCATGTTCTCAGTGCCAGTCCACATCAGCTGACGCCTCATGTTATAGTTGTATACACATTAAGCTGCTTTAGCCTGCCCACAGATACTGTTAATCTGCAAGCCAATTTGAAACCCACCTCCACCCCAGCTCCTCCTTTCTGATTTAATTAATGTCATATCCATTCTCCTTAACAACTGCTCTATTCTGTTCCATGTCTTTCTGCTGCTTTCCACACCTCTGTAAGCACCCTGAAGGGCACCACATAGAAATTACTGCAAATGGAAACATTGAGCTTCTTTTGAATGTGCTTGTGCTCCTGACTGAAGCTTGAATTCAGTCAAAATTCATTCTGTGTTCTTTGAGCAAAGTGCAAACCGTCTGTCCAAGGAATGCTGGACCGACACTTTTTAGATCTTCTGCTTCTGTCAGCTTTTTGATGGCCACTTCATTAATATATAGCAACTCAGGATGATAAGAAATCTGTGTGCCATTTACTGACCTGTTTACCTTTCGTGGCTTCTGGGTGTCTGCAAATTGTATTAATTCTGCTAAGCAAATTTTGAAGAAAAACCACAGAGAAATGTATATTTCCTGCACATAGTCTCGTACTGTCAAGCTTTTTCATGTATTTTGTGCATCTATGTAGACTCTTATAAGAGTCTAAATCCTAAACTACGGGTTGGAGTCACATACCAGTAAACGTTCAAGCGCGCCATATTTTGCTTGAGTATTTTGCTGTAGAACTTGTAGGATCCAGTCAATTTAGATCTGTCTAGCTATTACATGCTATCACCAAACTTTTTTTTTACTGCCTCCATTCTAACCCTTTCTGCTAACCACTATAATAATAACTTGCTGGAGTCGCTCTTTAATTTTTCATAAATATATGCAACCAGAAGGTAGAGATTGCCAAACAATTCAACATTCTTTTTTTTTTTTTTTAAATCTGCAACTGAGAAAACAAAATTGGAAAAAGTTACAATTATTTTCCATTTGATACACACACAGACAAGAAGCAAATAAAAGTTTTTTGTGTATTTGTTTTGTGACACTACACACCCTAAGATAAAAGGAAACTTTAAACTTTCATTTCCTTTTTTTTCAATGCTTCCCTAATGGAAAGCGTTTCAGTTAGAAAAATGAAATCATCTTTTTTTATTTGTGTTTTGTTTTTTTAAATGCCTCAGTAATAACATTTTCTATTTCTGTGCTTTGTGTATAGAAAGGAATGCAGTTCCACATGAACTGATTAGCTACATAATGTGTTAGGCATGAATAAAAAGCTAAACACAACAATACTGTTGTATTTACTTTCATTTTTTATTTTAATTAACATATCTAGCTATAAATTTACACTTTTATGGAATTTTATGGGGAAAATTGGTAACAAATAGAATTTGAATCAGTGACTTACTAGAACACTGCCAATCTGCTTTTAGTTGTGTGCTTTCATGGTTCTTTTTTTTGCACCATTCGAGGTATACTCACAGTGGTCCCTGGTTTACTTCCTATTCCTTTTCCTAAACAAACTTGCTCATGTGATTTTTGCACAATAGATATCGGGTTATTTTAGAACATTGTGATGTGTTCACCCCAAATGTATGCCTAATCTTCAGGCACGGTCGAAACTGATGATTAAAAGCGAAGGGGCTACTTGAAGAGACAAGCCACAACTCAAGGTAGGAGAAGTTAAGTTGTTTATGTTGATAAGTTAGTTTGTAGTACATTGGAGATGTCATCCCACTACCAAAACAGACAAGTGATGGGCATTTTCTACAAATTATTATTGTTGTTGTTGTTATTGTTATTACTACATAACCTTTATTTAATTAGTATGACCCTTGAGGTTAATGATCAGTAATGACATCCATTAACAACAGTAAAAAGTGAATAAAACCTGTAAACCATTTTAGTTAATGTAAGTTAATTCTGGCCTCTGTCTGTAGGCTAACAGAAAATACTGATGAAGACATCCATAAAAATGTCACTGTTAAAAATGATGAAATTATTTAAAGGCGCAGTAAGCAAAATGTTTTTTGGGATCATTGATCAAAATCCAATCTAACAACTTTTCAGCACACTGTAATTCTTGTCTGCTAGTGTGAACATTTGTGTTTGGTAACACAAACAGGCAAATAGGCATCTACATCTACATTAACTGAAAATATTTCAACTGCGAAGGTTCACTTGACACTGTGTCACCAAGCCTATCCTGTGGATTCTCTCAATGCCACCAGGAATCTGAAATGATTACTTATGAACAGCTATATGACTCAACTTTACTTCTGCATAAACAAAGAACTAAAAGCAGGTAAAATCAACAACTTCCTTGTAAGTTCAGAAAATATGTTATTGTCGTTTATGTTTGGTTTCTGGTCTTATTATGGAAGGAAGTAGTTCTGGGCTGTTGGGGTGAATATTTGGGGGTTGTGAAAAACACTCAAGAAACTCTGTTCAAATAATTAATATGAGGCAAATCTTTGCTTTGTGTTTGACCTGAAGCAGGGCAGGGAACTGAGTCCTGCACCTTCCCTGGGCTCCATTTCCAGGGTTTAGAGAAGAAGACAATAATGAGAGACTTTAGTCCATCACAAGTCTTTTCACACTACTTCAGATGAGCAATGGATGAACCTGAGGCAGAACCCGAATATACAGTTTACGCCAAAGTTAGCATTAACCTCTTAAGCTACATCAAGAGACTGGTAAAAAAGTAGGAGTAAGGATTAGGGTTTAGTTTGCGTTCACACATTTTAAGCTTTCAATCTGAAATTTCTCATTTTATAGTTTTTTAATTATGTGTATTTAACATGTAACTCAAACAAAACCCCACCCTAATACTAGATTACCAGGTGGGAAGGGCTCAGAGCACATATGGGCAGAAGAGAAGGCCTGTCAGTTCTACTGCTCTCTGTTCTTATTGTGCTTTTTTTCCCCCCTGCATCGCGTTCCTGAATTTCTGCCCAGCTTCGAGGTCCTAATTATGACTGATGGTTTGAAAATAGAGGGATGCGTCATAAGTAAAGTATGTTGGTTTCATAACATCATATTCACTCAACATTTAATGTTACCTTGAAGAATAAATAGAACCCCCAGTTTTACTCTATTTTTCTGTTTGTGACTGATCAGTGATGACAGCAGACCTAACTATTTCTGTTTGGTCGAAATGAAACTGCCATCATTACAAGATCCTGCTGCATACTTGCATTCCTTATCCTAATATCCTCATAATTACAAGTTAATTTTCAACAGATTGATGACAGCTGTCTCCACATCCAATCGACAAGAGAGAACCGGCAATAGTTTGTTTACAAAAATGTAAACAATCATTATTTTAACACGGTGTTTGTGTTGCTGCCAGTCTAACTCCCTGCACGCTGGACAATGATTTTCCGTGTTTTACTAAAATGGATCAGAGTTCGCTCTCTGATCCATTTTTTAATTTCCTTTTTTTGACTTGAGCATAAAATTGAAAGTGTGAAGGCGTTATTTGTTTTGTGGGTGTGTGTAGGATTCATAAATGAATAATGAAAAACAAATCACTTTTTTCATTTTTGCGATTTTAGATTCTCTGCAGAATATGAAGAAAAACAGTGATGCAAATTTTGCAAGATAATGTATATTTGAGTTATTCTGAATGAGTGGCATGTGCAGCGTGAGGATTTTTTTTTTTAATTTGTGGAATATGATGCATCACAGTTTCTTCCCGGCAAACAGATTCCAGCAATAAGGTGGGAAAAGCCAGAGTTTCCTTCTTCACAATAAAAAAGCAGACTTTGCACATTCATGATGTGTAAAGTCGCGTAACATTAATCTATTAAAGAACTCTGTTCAGCTCCACAGGCTGCCATACACCCAGTTAAATCTGTGGGGAACCTTTAACACCAAATACCATCTCACCCATCAATTTGGAATCTAGGCACTGTGCTCTGTGCTACTGCTATTTAAGTGGCTAAAATATGGAGATGTGAGAGTCATAAGATCAACACAGACACAACCAGATGTCTGCAGGGCATATTCTGGTTGGGTTGTGGGCTTGTTCTGTAACATCTGATTCAAACGGGTGATGTGGTTCAGTGCAACAGCTTAAAATCTCTAAAACCAATACAGGCTACAGAAAACTCTACAGTGTGTATTAAATAAAGATGATTTTACATGGATTATTTTTGTGTGTGTGTGTTTAAGGGAGGACTAAATATATCCTCTTCTATTTGTTCTTTTGGGTTCTCTGGAAAAAGAAAGAAAATAGAACATCAAGCAGGGGCAGATTTCCAACCTCAACACGACCCCCACTTGGCACAGTCACCTCACATTCAAACGTATTTTTATCAAGTAAATGTAAAGCACTTTCACTGCGGGCTACTAAAAAGAAACGAAAACCCTTGCTTGAAATCGCTCTGGTAGCTGCTGATGAATATCTCTCCGTCCCGCACAAACCCCTATTCTACATTTCCCTGACACTGTATTCACTTCATGATATCAGGAAGCGGATCATTTAAAAAGGAGGACCAGCTCTGGAACTCGGATAAAATGGCATGCCTGTTGCACAGCCGTGCCTGCTGATTGCAGCGCGGCCACGGTGATGGATTTATTCACGACTAAAAACTTAGTGGAATGGGACGACTGGCATCGATTCGAGGGGAGACGTAAAAAAGACAGAGTGTAAGAACTTGACGGCGCGAGCTGTGGCTTGATGAATCAATAGCAGAAGCTCCACTGCGCAGTGAAGAGAGAAGGTTCAAATAGTGGAAATCTGAAGTCCGAGTGAGACTCAGAATCACCTGCTGAACACGAAATGTGAGCTGGGAAGTATTTGCAAACCTCAAACATGAACCAAAAATCGTGACAGGTAGTGCGTAACCACGGGGATGGCACCCAAGAATTGTCTCCCTTCTTTTACCGACCGGCTGCGAGCGCTTACAGCGCAGTGAACACCCACAGTAGGCACGCATGCACATGACACACACAGCTCTTACCTTTGGAGATCACCGATGCTGTGGAATAAATAAGCACCAGGAGGCCCCTCAGAACGAGGTAACGTCCTTTTGTCAGCGCGCCCATACCGACGCGTAGCTCTCCACGAATACGCTATAGAGCAGTCGGTGCTCCGGGTCTCTGATGCCTGCTCTTGCCTCCTCCTCCGAGCTGGACGAGCCCCGGCTGCGCAAGTTCCTCGTGTAAACCAGGGAAGCGGACAGTTGGGAGAAGGAGGAGCAGCGGCAGGAGGAGAAGTGAACGGCTCGCGGGCTGGACTGTTTGTCGAAAGGGAAAAAGCATCTTCACTTCACTTTTGCCGTGCTTGTGTGCGCAGCAGGGGAGACGTGCGCTCCGAGTTTACCCCCCTTTCCAGGCATCATCATCCCGGAGCCTGCCCTGTGCTAACCAATGGCAGAGTGAGAAAGGCGGAGAGGAGGAGACGGAGTGGTAGGCTACTCGTAGGCCTAATCAGTCAAATGTTTCTTCTTTTACAGTAACGCACTAAGCAGCCCAGCGAGGGCGTGAGGGGGGATGATATAGTTTACAGGTTTGGAGAAACTGTCCGAAGTAGAAAAGTGGGAGGAAAACGGCTTCATTTCCAACCAGCACAAAGCTGTGTCTCACAGTGTCCGGTGTAATCTGATCAATTATAGCCAAAGTACAGCGCTGATCAACAGAAACGCGCCAGCGTGATTTTCTCTTAATTTGCCCCTCAGCTCCAAGGTATGTTTACCGGGATTCTTATATGTGAATCATTTATGAAAATAAATGACATTTTTTTGAGAAAAAAAAAATCAAAACGTATGTAATCATGGTAAATGACCTTATTACAAAGACCTCATTACCAGCCGAGAAAAGCAGATGCTGACTCTGAGCACACTACTCATTTGTGTCCAAAATGATAACACTTGGATTGATTACAAACGAGTGTAGTTTTGATGAGGCTTGGTAGCAACTTCTAACCTGTAGATTTTTCATGTATGTTTTCATGAAATACAGTGTAGCAGTCGGCCTTAGGTAGTCTGAACTTGGTTTAATTCAATGGCACCATCTCAGTTATTAAAAGGAAAAAAAAACTATAACCACTATCTTTTTTGTCTTCACTAATTTCAACAACTGTGCTTCATACTTGGCAAGCATACAGCAAGGCCCAGCAGGCTAATAGGTCTAATTTTCAAGGTCTTTTCCTTTTTGTTAGGCAGCAGCATCAAAGGCACAGTGTCATCATTTTAAGGACCTCATAGTTATATGCAATCTGAAATAACATATTTAGGTTTAGAATAAATCTCCACTGACTGTGACATGTACTTTTACTGATGCTGGGCAGTGTTCCAACTTCAGTAACTCTTCTCTTCTTCTTATGGGCAGAAGACCTCCAGCTTCTGTCCATAAACAGTTTTAGTGGTCGAGATGCAAAGACTGTACTTGGTGGAAAGAATAATGGGACTCTTAACATCGGGTCAAGTCCCAACTGGCACTAGGATTTGTAGTAAGTTCACCCCTTTATATTGAATTTTTGCCTACGTGAAACAGCCAAATGGAAATGCTTTTAACAGAGGAACTGTGAGACAAAAATCAATGTGTGAGACTTTATTGGAAAGATAACATCTTCTAGTTACAGACAATGAGCTTATTTAACATGTGGCTAAAATAATTTGACTCTAAACCTAACCCTACTCCTAATCTCAATTAGATTTTTACCTGGATAAATAAAGGATTAATAAAAAAATTTAAAAACCCAAAAAACTCTTGGCTGTGCCACGTGTACAGTGAAACAGTGTTGTTTTTTTAATTCATACCTGCACTTTAGAATAAAAAAATTCAATTGCAAGACCAAAATCAACTATGACTGTATCCTAACAAGTGTATACTCTGTACTTTAATGGTGCTGTCTGGAATTTCTAAGGTACTAGAGGTACCGATGTGACATCAGTTCAGGCCTTCAGACAATCACTGGCTGTTGTTAATATCCATGACAGTTAAGTCAATACTGAATTTAAAATGTTGATTAGCTGAGGATACTAAATAATATGGATGTACATTTCACAGTAAATAATAAGTTTTTATAAAATCCATAGTATAAATGCTTTTGTATTTTCCATTAATTTTCACTTAAGATTCTGTGGAAAATATTGTCAATCAATCGATCCTTTTCTTAACTGCTTACCCAATATAAGGTCACAGGACCAGGGGAGGAGCGGGTGGAGGCATGTGGATGGAGGAGTTCTAGAGACTATCTCAGCTGTCAGCACAAGGGGCAGGCTACACCCAACATTAGGTTACCAGTCCATCACGTGGCTAATACAGAGAGACAGACATGCTCTCATTCACACCTACGGCCAATTTTTTTGAATCACCAATTAACCTAACAGCAGATGGATGGTGGGAGAAAGCCAGAGCACTCAGAGAGAACCCACGCAGGTACAGGGACAACATCTCAATCATCTCAAGCAATATTCACACAGGAAAACTCAAACTGGCTGGGGCTGAATGTAGGGCCTTCCCAATTTAAGGTGACCACTGCTGGTGGTGCTAACCATTGCTATTGTAGAAAATATTAAACTCAATAGTAATTGCACATCATGCTGTTCTGTATAGATTTGCTTATTCTTAGACTCAAAGTTGAAGTGTTTTCATCAACATTATTGTGTTTAGGTCAAATTTGACTTGTTTTCAAGTCCTGATGTATGAAACATACATTTTTCTTTCTTTACTTTTATAACTTATAGGGTGCTGAGGGTCACATTTACTGGTTGTTTATGCACAGAAATACATAGTAAATGCTGCCAAGCTGAATAAGTCCAAGAAAACTGTAAACCTTTTGACTTGAATTCAGTTGCAGAGGTGAACAGAGCGAATATGATCCCTGCAGACTCACTGCAGACTTCCCTGAAGATAACATAGGTAACAACAACAGCTTGTTTTACTCTAAAAGAAAATACACAAAATCATGGCTAAAACTTATGGACAAAACAGAAAACACTGCTTTTTTGTTTGTTACTGGATAGATCGCAAGTCAGAGGAAAGTATTCTACAAGGATATTTGATGTTCTCTGTAGAAATGTACAGAATTTACCATCTGTGGGGTTTTTTGGATTTTTTTTGTAAAAAGTTTTTAGCATTTTAAATAATGTTCTTTGCAGATGGCGACTGAATGAGAAAAGAGTTACTGGAGTTTGAAATATGTGGCCACTTAATCCATTTTGTGTAAAAGCAATGGGAAACTCTTCACAGTTTTATCCACATAGACTTCTGTTTCACTTACTGTAATAGCATGTTTGACAATGTGACTTCAGTTTTGACCCATACAAATGACCAAAAACAGATGGTTCCATTAGCAGGTGTGTCAGGGGCGACGCTTTTGTTCTCCAAAAAACAATTAAAAACCCATCACTGAGTTACAGTGTGCCCATCTGACAAATTACAGATGAGTGGAAAAAAGGAAAAAACAACACAAATCGCATCTTTAATGCACTTTGCCATTGATTCCACAAGTCTCATGAACTCCATTGGATGGACTGAACACCATTCTTCTAAAAGACATTTCATCCTTTGTTTTTTGTTTTTTCCCCTATAAAGATGACCTTCCCTGTACCATTCATAACAAGTTTTGACACCTCCGGATATATCAAAGACACGGTTTGACGACTGTTAGAACAGTTTCCGGGTTCTTCCAAAGGTAGCTGCAGAGACAGAGATCCACCCTTGTTTGGAGGCAGGCCTGAAATATGATAGAGACTGCTCATTTCAGAAAAGAGCTTCAAGGGTTACTCCTAGTAGGTTTTTCAAAGGGTAAAGTGATAATGGTGTTGGAATTTCTAGGTACTCTGGTTGGGTTCAGGTCATTTTCATATTAATCAAACAGTTCAGTGAGGCTATTGGTCCGTCCATCATAGTGCCCTACGAATTGGGGAACTCTCATCTTGGAAGAGACCAGTCCCATCAGACTGAAATTTTTAATCACATTGGTAAAGGTGATCACTTAGATTTTTTTTAATGATTTGCAGTGACCCTTCCATCGAAGAGGACAAGTGGACTCAAACCACAGCAGAAGCCCTCCATTCCTTCATCCATAATCATAAATTACATTTCCCCTGATATTCAAGCAAGCAAAATTTTCCTACAGAGCCACGACAACTAGAAAAACAAAAAGAAAAGAAAACAACAAGTTCTCACTATATCCACCCTTTTGACACTGCAGACAAATTCATAACTCATCATTGAAAAGGCTGACTGTCTAACCTAGGCATGTCAACTCATTTTATATAATGGGCCACATACAGCCCACTTTGATCTTAAAAAAAAGAAATGCAATTTCAACAGTGCATTTCAGTTTTTGTACATGATACAGAAATCCTGCTGTTGTAAATAAAATAAATCTGTCAGTTTGACCCTTTTTTCTTAAATTGTAAGAAATAAATGTGGAAAATTACATGAATAGTTCTGGTAGCTCATTGCCCAGACTTTCTTGTAATTATAAAACAGAAAGAAATTCAGAGAAAGCTCCCTCTGGACAAAAATTTTCCCAAGTGTTCTTTAAGCCCGAGGTTGTTTATTGACACAAAACATAGCCAGTGAACTCAAAACTGCTTCAAACTTCAAGGAATCCCAACACAAACTCTGGCTTCACTGTGTTCATATTGAAATGAGCTGTTACATAAAATGTGTAAGAGCAAAAATTCATAAATGTGTTCTTTATTTTGTTTCTTCTGCACTTTGTTCTTCAGTCAAAATTTTCAGCAACTCTGTTGCTGATGTTGGGAATGGTTCTGCCGAGCTGCCATCAGGCAAGAGTGTTTTGTCAGGAAGTTCTTTTTGAGAGTATGAATTGGTCATCTTTATACTGATGTTTGTCAGTAGTTTCTATTAAATGTTCTTCTTGTCCAAGGTTATTCTTTGAGTTGCTCCATAAAACATCAGTTCAATTTGTGAAACTCTTTGGAGTCACTCCATTTCAGTTCGGTGTGTATTAAATAAACCAAAAAGTTTTACTAAAATAGTTTGGCTGCTATGACAAATCTCTAGAATGCCCATTATTCTTCCTGGGGATACATTGCTTTTTCGGCTTCGCTAATCCTATGCACAGGACACAAATGATACCTATACCGAGAATTACAGACAACGCTTTTACAAGCTTTTACAAAAGCTTTTACAAAATTACAAGTACAAGTAATCATTCCAGTAGTGGAGTAACGTTTGCTCATTTGTGCTATCATAATAAAAATTAGCATGCTCAACTTGCTTAAAACCAAAATTTGCTCATAGACTCAGAAGCAAATATAGCCCCTAAAGCTAACTATTGGATCTCAGGGTAACAATGTGAATTTGTGATAGCCAAAAAGGTACAAATGTTCCCAAACAGTAGAACATACATACTTGCAGTGTTTATTCTAGGTTTTAAGTTTTTGGCTGAATACAAAAGAAATAAGGTAAAATATTATTATTACCATGAGATTTAAACATTTTATCCATCCATTAAATCTTCCATTTTATTGACTACATGTCTAATTCAAGGTTGTAGAGGGCTGAAGTCTATCTCAGTCAGCTGTCACAGGGCAAAAGTTGGGATATGACTTTAAAAGGTTGCCAATCAGTCACAGGGTGATTTTAAGTTTTCCTCTGTCCTTAGTTATTCAAGTTAAAAGAACATATCTAACATAGTCTGACAAGTTTAAGTCCTTATCAGTCCTGTATGTATTGGTCAGCATTACCCTGGAACACCACCAAGCCATTGGTTCAGATATGTGGATGACACCTGGGTGAAAATCAAATCTCAGGATGTACCACAATTCACGGATCACATTAACTCAGTGGACCGACACATCAAATTCACCAGGGAGGATTTGAAAAGTGGCAGGTTAGCCTTCTTAGACTGTGAGATTTCCATCAGTAATGGGGGACATCTAAAAGCTGACGTGTACCGTAAACCTACACATACGGATCAGTATTTAAGGTTTGACTCTCATCATCCACTGGAGCACAAACTGGGTGTCATTAGGACGCTACATCACAGAGCGAACACCATCCCCACTGACACAGCGGC
>VUQG01038958.1:0-10787 GCA_015106755.1 Etia nguti
GGAATGGCTTATTTGAAGAGTTTCAGTCAGGTTTCAGAGCCCATCACAGCACAGAAACAGCTTTAGTGAAGGTTACAAATGATCTTCTTATGGCCTCTGACAGTGGACTCATCTCTGTGCTTGTCCTGCTAGACCTCAGTGCAGCGTTCGATACTGTCGACCATAATATTCTATTAGAGCGATTAGAGCATGTTGTAGGTATTACAGGTACGGCGCTGCAGTGGTTTGTATCATATCTATCTAATAGACTCCAATTTGTTCATGTAAAAGGAGAGTCCTCTTCACACACTGAGGTTAATTATGGAGTTCCACAGGGTTCAGCGCAGATGACACCCAACTCTATCTGTCCATGAAGCCAGATAACACACACCAATTAGTTAAACTGCAGGAATGTCTTAAAGACATAAAGACCTGGATGGCCTCTAACTTTCTGCTTCTAAATTCAGATAAAACTGAGGTTATTGTATTTGGCCATGGTCCTGGGTCATTTGACAGAAGATGACAGGAGATCGTGACCATACAATGGATCCAGCAGACTCAGGTCTATCTGAGTGCCATGAGAAGATGATGAGCGTTGGCTCAACAGAGCTCTGACTTCTTTAATCAGGTCGAACATCCTCTGTGGCTTCCTGCTGAACAGTAACTCAAAGGGACAAAATCCAGTGGAGGCCTGGTGCACCTCCCACACTGCAAACAACAGAGGGTCTAGCCAGCATTCTCACTTGCGTTCATCATCATGAATGAACTTATAAATCATGGATTTTAAGGTTTTGTTCATCTAATCTACTAAAGCGTCAGTCTGAGGATAATAAACACTGGTCCAAACAGACTTAATGCCCAATAATTCATACAGTTCCTTTAATGTGTAAGGCCCAGGTCAGTCAGTGTTTCTTTTGGGACACCTACTGGGGAGATGACCTGAAACAATGCCTGCGGCTAAAACAGCACCTCCGGAACAGCATGCAGAAGTGATGCACTGCATCGGGATATTGCGTGGCATAATCCACCAGAACTAATACAGAACGATATCCCCCATTCATCATCAGTGGCCCGATGAGGGACCCTTCATTAACAGTAATGGGTGCAAAGGCACTTTCAGAATGGACAGCTGGGTAACCAGCTGACATTACCGGGCAGGATGCACACCACTGGTGCATATCCCCCCGAATGTCTGGCCAATAGATTGAAAAGAATCTGGCTATGATTCATTCCAAGGTTTTATCATACCTCATCCCATGTACGCTATGGTAGCAGCATCAGATGATGTCGAATCACTACTGAACACAGCCCCAGACAGTACATGTCCCTAACAGTCATGAACGCATCCCCACACATTGCTAAACCCTGGACAATCTGCTCCCAGAATGAAGGAGTGTGTCAGGCAGAGGTTAACTGCAGCATTACAACCATGTGTTTTGCCCTTATATTTAATTTCCAGTGGCACTATGGGATTATTGTGGGTGTCCTCAAGCATACAACAATGCTCCATCCAGTCTGCCTACAGCAATGCCCCCGACCATATCAGGGTTTGGTGGACCATGGTCTGCGAACAGCCCGAGTCCGCCATAGTGTATACCCCCTTGGCACCTTACCAGAACACTGTATGTCCCTCCTGGACTGAGGAAAGGTGCTGGAGCCCTGTCGACATGGAACACATGCCCCACCTCCATCGACGGGCACTCCCAATACAGGTGTCACGGCCGCCCACACTCTTGCCTTGGTCTTTGTGTGGCCCCCTGCGAGTCAGAGGCAGCACCGGTAGCCGCCAGGACCTGGGGAGAGAGTTCAGAAAAAAATGGGTCAGTGGCCCACAGTGGCTGCTCCACAGATGGTGGTACACATTGTGCTGTCTCTTCACGAATTGCTCGAGGACCAC
Source organism: Etia nguti (assembly GCA_015106755.1). NCBI lineage: Eukaryota > Metazoa > Chordata > Actinopteri > Cichliformes > Cichlidae > Etia > Etia nguti. The sequence goes on from VUQG01038958.1 coordinate 1,877, forward strand.
TACCTCCAGCAGCTGCACCTCCCCCCTCAATGGCCTGGGCTTCAGCCACTTTGCTGCCGCAACCTGGAGCCATCAAGCAAATGCTAAGGGTCAATCTTCCGCTGTCATCTTGCTGCACAGACTGCACAGAGGATTAACAGACAGAGCACTAATCCTCTGGGGAAAGGCCCAATCAGTCCAGGATGGCTTTGCACACATCCAGGAACCGCCCTCTCAATGATTTACCCTAGAAGCTGTGCAGCTCCAGTGAAGACTGTGGCTCAGACATTTGTATGTGTATTACGTACCCCAGCACAAACCACACACATGCACACAGTGTGTGTTTGCAAGAAAAGTGATGATTTATTTACAGTGATATCTCACTTCAAAACTTAGGGACTGAGACTGACATAGGGAGAGCATGATTAGGGAATTGGTCGCAGCTGCCCTGCCAGCCTCTGCTCTGCAGCGGAGCCACAGACCACACACCTCCACAATTTACTTATGAATTCATGTTATTGAATGAAACAGTTTTATGCCATCTTCCTGTTTTATTTTAAGCCTCAGTGTTTACTTTTGCACTAAATTTATTATGAAAATATTTTAGAGCAACCCATTTTCCTTGACTGTGATTGATCCATATTGTCTTGAATAAAGTCTCAAATGCCTTCATTTTGCAATGTGTACATAGCCTGATGAAAAAAGCCTCGGTTAACAAGGAATGGCGATGACCACCACTGGAATACTCATTATATGCGACTGGGTTTTAGGTATTGTTTAGCCAGCTACAGTACTGCACAGAAGGGCCATATGTAAAGGCTATAAGAAACTAGGAAAAAGATGTCAATCAGGAATATGTATCCCAAACCCTCTGTTGTTGGAGCAAATCAAGATTTGTGGCTGCATTTTTGGAGCCTTTAAGTATGCTTCCAGAAGATCAACAGTCAATTAATGAGGGGGTGTCTTATGTGTTAAGCAAACACAGCTGCACAGCAAATCTAAAGGAAGAGAATGGGATAAATACAATGAGTTGCAGTGAGCCATAGATAATGAAAACAAAGCCACATGCAAACAAATTTAAAATGGTGCTGGCTCAGTGTTTGGAAGGGCATGTTTTACGCCTAAGTGTTGAAATTTGTGTGCAAGATGAAGAGATTTATATTGTATGCACAAATAATGAGGCTGCAGCATCTCAACGCCCAGATAGAAGGCTACACATCAATTAAAAAAGATGAGGAGTGCTTAAAAAAATGATTGTACTTTCAGCATCATATAATTGGGCTCACTAGCGGTCAATCTTCCCATATGAAAGCGAGATAGTCAATAAAGGTACGCAGCAGCGCATTGTCACCAAACAAAACAGAGCAGTCATATAAAGGCAACAATGAATACCCAGATGAATAAATGAGGTATGAGAAGAATTTTGCCCTTCATCTCTCCTGTTTTTGTTTTTTCTCAATTGGAGCAACTTCTTTGACAAGTGTTTTGCAAGATGGCATTCCTCAGTCAGCGGGACGTTTAAGACTCTTTTTTATCCTGTCAGGTTGCTTGCATCAAAGAGAAATCACAGTCTTACTGAGAGATGAAAAGGAGTCATACTTGGAAATGTAGAAAGAAAAGGTTGAGGCAGTCACAGTCAGCAGTTGTGAATGACTTTGCTTTAAAACGTATTTCACATTTATTATCCTTTATGCCTTTAGACCATCGTCGATCTCCAAGCTAAAGTATTCACATATTCTCATACAGCCAAAACAAAAGAAAGTCATTCAGTCTAGTAATGTCTCATCTAATCAAAACACCCATTTCATTTCACTTCTGCCATACAAAAAAATGCCCTTGGAGCTTCATTAACTTTCAGTATTGAAAAAAAATCTGTTTTTGCAGATGTGATAAACCATTGTGTGTATAACGTCTAAGTACCTCTTGACATGTATTTCTTATTAAGACTATGCACTTAGGCATGATTCCAAAAGTTTAGATGGTAGCTCATGTTCCTTCTCTTCATTATTCATGATGATCTAAATAACGATCTCCTGATCTGAAAGCTACTCTACCTAATAACTATTTCAGAATCCCTAATTAGCAGTTTAAGGCATGTGTCACTTCCTAAATGGCTGGTATTTTTTTGCCTACTAAAAATGGTAAAGCTTCTAATTATTTTTTAGTCCTTACAAAACAAACAGATTTTAAGGTTGGCTGATACAAACTTCTTTTTTTTTAATGATAATTAAGACAAACAAGAATTATTATGAAAATCCCAGTAATGCATATAGCGTCTATCTAGAAGAATTTCCAGTGAGGCATTCACAAAAAAATCTTTGAAATGTAAACCACTGCCTGCTCTTTAATCAGTGAAGATATCAGCGAGTGAGGACAGACAAGTAATAAAATGTTTCATATTTAAAGGGCAGTTTTACACAAAGAACCTTTATTTTTATTTTTTTTGTCATTTTCTAAAATTTTTATTTAACTTGGTTTGTTTAATTCATGCAATGTGAGTTTAATACCAATTAAAATCCAGTTAAAAAGTAGGCAATTACATAAAATTAATCTAGGTCATTCAGTAATAGTTGCAGTCCCATCTCCAAAATAACAGGATGCTTTCTTGTTTTTTACAGTATACCGTTACCAGCAAGAAAACAGCACATATCAAACCATTTGAAAAAGGCTTATTGTGTGACACCAACATTAATCTAAAGCTCACAATTATCACATTAATACCAGATCGATATTAGTGTCTTCTTAACAATGTGAGCGCTCTTTTATGTTAAAATGATGTTGTTTAGATGGTGACAGATATAACATAAACCCTCATTTGTTCAGAATGTCACTGTTCGAATTAGAATTGCTTTCTAGAGCTGTAGTTTGATCATTCCAGGATTAAACAGCCACAGCAGAGTGGCAGTTCCCTTTTGCTATTGTATTCTTTCACCTGACTTCTGTGAATGTTATCTGCTGTGTTAGCGGCTCCACACTACCTCTACTACTAACTGCACATAATTCTAGGGGAATGTATATATTTATTCTGATGACATTTGAAGATTTTAAGATGGAAGATCAAATGTCATCAGTGGTGTCAACATCGATTTCAGCTGCTGCCCTGACCCTAAAACATAAAGATAGTGAAATCTGCCTGCCTAACAGATTCATTGGCACTATCCTTTCTCCCTGAACACAACATTGCACAATATTCTCTGAAACAGAAACCTGGTACTTTGCTACAGGGTTAAACCTTTGCTCCGTGCTCTGTCTAAGTCTACAGCGGTTGAGCAAACATCTTGCTTGATTTACATGTAATCATATTCTGATTTGCTATTGTTCCAGTCCATAATCAAAAGCCCAATTCACCACTGGGAATTATGGTGCTGTCAGTCACAGATTAGCATATGAAGCCTGGGCCAGGGGCATTAGATAGAAGAGTATTGGACTCTGTGGTATTAAATCCTTGGGAAATTTTGTCAGCGCCGCTTGATGTGACTGTTAAGCCTCTGGGGCCCCCATGTGGTTTCTGGAGGTATATTAAGCAAAGGTCAGCGAAAGGCCCAGAACATCAAGAACAAACTATTAATCGATTGGAAAGAATAGTATTTAATTACCCAGTAGTGTTAGGGTGGTTTAAAATATAAAATAAAAGTCTAAAATTTAATGTAACCATTGTACTTAACTTAGTACATTTGATTTCCATTTGAATCCTTTTTTGAAAAATTGTTTAAATTGGGCATTAAGATTTTGAAGCAGATTTGGGGTCCGCCATGTTCCCAGCCATCTTGATGTAACGATGGCTCTTTGTAAGTCATCTGAACTTCCATGGGGCATTACCGTGTTAAAGTGCATTTTCAGCAATTATATTTTTTCTCAGTAACTCAGTAACTAAATAATTACAGACACAGAAATTTTCTATTTAGATAGGTAGTTGCATGAATGAATAAGTCTTGGGAGAAAATAGTAAAGTGTCCATAAACTAGACTTGTAGACCTGTAACAGAGCTGTTGTTTGTGCATTTATATTTGTGTGTCCTGGTGATACTGTATTGCTCTATTATCTAATTCATGTTGGACTTGGAGCTAATAAATCTCAAATAACAGTTGCTTTTTTATTGAAACAGAGAAGAGACGTGTGATGTTAAAGCTGATTAAGTCTACGCACATATTGTCAGAGACATAAAAAACACACACATATATTGGTTTTGAAAATGGTTCTTGCATTGGGATCATGCTAGATACTGTACAATTGGTCCATTTTCATTAATCGAGATATTATGTATATTTGTATTGATTGTGCTGATCAATATGCTGTGTTTAAACAGTATGTTGCTATCATGCAGACCAGTGGTGTTGTGGTCTGTGCACACAACTCTGTGCAGGGAACGCCAGTAAAATTCATTTGTACCACAGATTATTTCAGCTTGTTTATGCTTGAATTGATAGTTTCTTGCTAAAATTTGCTCTTAGAAGCTTTTGGAAAAGATCTTTAGATAAAATACAACCGCTGCACAGTGAAGATTAATTTGTTGTTGTTTCATCTCTAAAAATAAATATATATACAACAATAGAGTAGGATCTGAGTATAAATGCAGTTATAGCTGAATAGTTTGGTCTAACATGTTTTGAAAAGATTTCTTGACAAATTTTTTACACCACTGATGCTGGATTGTGTGCATTCATGAATGCTCAGCAGTGAAGCTGTATTTAAGTGAGCTGGTGGTGAAATAGTTGCAAGTGACCTTAGAATAGCTAAATATGGAGTTTTCATATTTGCTTTGTTGTGTATTAATTTACCAGGAGCCTTTGACCCTGGAAGGTTGCTGGAGGCCCTGATAGATGTAGAAATAAATGTTACAGAATGAAATGCCTCAGTATATTGTTAGCACTGTTTTTAATACAGATAAAGAATAGATCATGTAAAACCACTACTAATACCACAATATTAAACTATTGTAATACTTTACTATATACACTATACTTTTCTATACTGAGCTCAACTTCACAATAGTGGCTATCTTTTATTCACCCTCTGCGTATAATTTTGAATGCAAAATGAAAAATTTGTGTTCAAGCCAATTTTTGAGTAAGGAAACGAACCCCTTTTAAATCATTCTAAAATTGTGAGTCTTATTTGCTAATCAATTATGCTTATTTATTTTAAAGAAAACAAACATTTTTGCTTAATTAAATCTGAAATTGAGCTTCAAGTCAGTTAAATAATACACAAAATAATTTTTATATAACTTGTAGATAACTATAGTATAAATGTTTGTTTTTTAATCACACACAAGTTTTCCCCAAAATGTTTTGACCACAACAATCATTATGTGCTCAATTATACACAAATGAATTTCAATATTTTTTTCAAATTGAAAATCATCAAATTCCAGCCTATGGAGGTGCACAACATTTAATCCTATGTACTACAGATGTCGGTAATTTGCTACACAGTCACACTAAATAGACTCCAAACCAGGACTTGAGCTAAATGATATTAAAAGCTTTAGCATCCTTTTTATTTAAAACAGCTCATTGTTTTATTGAGACTGGGCAGTAGCTGCTTTTATCAAGACACATATGAAATATGTCAGCCATGCTGCTTCAAGAAATTATTTATAAAGCACCAACATTACAAATCACCAATGCTTCTCGAGAAGCTTCACATCCTGTACAGCAGTCCTTAGATGCTTTCAGATTAAGAGAAAATATTACAGAAACTTCAAGAAGACAAAGACGAAGCTTTCTTTTCCAAGCCAGATGTTTGAACAAAAAAAGCAACATAGCAGACTAACAATACAGACACTGAGATAAAAAGAAAAAATTAAAAACATGAGAAAAACTACAGGTAGTAGGGGAACTGGAGGTGGGGGTTTGGGGAGACATGGACACACTGTCATGGCTGGGATGACCGGTATGTTTGAAGAGCAGACCTAGTAGCAGATGCACAAGGGACAGGACTAAAGTTTAACAAAAAGTAAGCCATTTATTCAGGCTGATGAGAAACATAAAAGGCAAAGGTGAACCGAGCCAAAACTAAACTATAACCTGAACTGGGCAAGGCATGGAAAAACACCAACTATAAACATGAGCATGAATCAGAAGGTTTCGTCAGGTTCTGATTCGTCAATATGTCCGTGGAACAGGAGGTGAAGGACACAGACGACCCGACAATGAACAAAGGGAGACAGAGGAATTAAATACACAGAAGGGTAACAAGGGAAGTGGAAACACCTGGGGAACACAGCTGACACACATAAACATGACGCCACAGGGGAAGCAAAACTAAACACACTGAACATGGAAACACAAGACTTTCAAAATAAAACAGGAAACATGGAGAGACATAGACTGTGACAACACAAGCTTGACAATAGGACAAGGAACATGCAGACATGAACAGTCTGGGGAGACAGAGCGATACAGAAGGAGAGGAACATGGAAACAGGTGAGGGGAACGAGACACAGACAAAACTAAAAATCATACATAGAGGACAAGAGAGACTTACACAGGAAACAGAAAAAGACACATAAACAAGGGAGCAAGGATGAAACTTCAACTAAACGAAACCTAACAAAGACATACTAATAATACACTACAACTTAACATTACTCTAACGGATCACGAGGAATCAAAAAATACAAAATAAACTCAAAATGCTGGGTCACAGACCCAGCCCCCTGACACACATACCCTAAGATATAAAAAGAGAGGGGTTAAAGAAGAAGTCAAACTCAGTTTCTGTTGAGGCCATACTGGAATATAACAGTTACATTAGGTGCAAGACAAATGGGATGGCTGTGGCTCAGGTGTAAAGTAAGTCATTTACCAATCAGAAGGTCACAGGATCCCTAGCTCCTCCAGTACATGTGTCAAAGAATCTTTGGGTGAGGCACTAAACACAGAGTTGCCACTGATGTATCCATTGGTGTGTGAATGTGAATATTCTTTTACATTAGCAGACGTAGATAAAAGCACTGTATGAATCTGTGTGTGACTGAGACTTATAATAAAGAGTACTTTTAGTTCTCAAGGGGCAGTTTCACTGACATCTGCCGGGCCGTGCTGGACCAAATGGGCCTCTCCCCGGAGAATCATCGCCGGCGGTTTTGGGCCTGCAGGCTGACAGGGGAGGACCGCCCATTTGCGTGGGCCCAGGCTGCAGCCATCGTGGCAGCCTGGGGAGGCTCGGATATTGTACAAGATTGTGCTGGAGCAATTTGTGGAGGGGCTGCTGGCGGAAACAGCGCGATGGGTGCGGTACCACCGGCCTGCGAGCCTGGAGGCAGCAGTCACGCTGGCAGAGGACCACCTGGCCGCCAGAGCAGAGGGGCTCGAGGGAGGCAGACGGCCACCGAGCAAACAGGCCCCGGTGCCAGCACCAAAGCGCAGGGTCCCCACACCTGCACCGGTAGAGCAGGCCCCTGTGCTACATCCCACTAGCCTGTTTTTTCCGCTTTGCCTCCCCAGGGACTGGAAGCGACTAGCACTGCTCCCGAGCCATGTAGAGCGCCATAGACGCCAGGGCAGGAGTGCTGGAAGTGTGGGCGGCCGGGACACCTGAGGCGGGACTGTCCGCTGGTATGGAAGTGGGACAGGTGTTGCGAGTCACCGGGGCTCCGGCCCCCTCTCCCGGCCCCGGAGGAATGTACAGCATTCCCTTAAGGAGTGAGGTCCCGCCAGCTCTGGAAATTCCCCCCACAGGAGACACCCTACGCTCAGCCTTTGACCAAGCGCCGTGCGGACCTACCTGCACTTTGTATTGTTAAAAGATAGGCTTTATCTGTCATGGTCCTGGGTCAGCTGACCCAGCATTTTGTGTTTATGATCTTATGTTCTAGTTTATTCGGATTTTGTATTCTGGGCAAAAGTTAGGGTTTTGGTTCTCTGTGTGATGTCTAGTGTTTCTGGTTCTAGGTTCATGCTTTCTGGTTTGCTTCCTCTTGGTCTAGTCTAATTAGGTTCAGATGTTTCTTCCTCCTGTGTGCCATTTCCTCGTTACCTTGTGTGTGTGTGTGTATATAGTGTGTGGTTGCCTGTGTTCATTGTCAGTCCGTCTGTTTCCGTGCTCGACCCGCACTATACAGAGTACAGGTAGAGCACCGCTTTCCCCTCCTGAGTCATCTGATAGTTTGCCAGAATCTCTTTGAGGCAGTCCGAAAGTCTTTTTCCATGGCATCTCCGAACTCTTCCCACACCTGGGTTTTTGCTTCACCCACTGCCCGAGCCGCATTCCACTTGGCCTGTCAGTACCTATCAGCTGCCTCCGAAGTCCCACAGGCTAACCAAGCCCGATAGGACTCTTCAGCTTGGTGGCTCCCTTCACCTCTGGTATCCACCATTTGGTTCAGGGGTTACCATCATGACAGGCACCAACCCCCTTGCGGCCGCAGCTCAGTGCAGCGGCTTCGGCAATGGAGGTGCTGAACATGGTCCATTCGGAGAGAAAAGCTCGGAAAGCTGTTGAAGCTCTGCCGGTGTGCGTTGAAGATCTCACGGACTGGGGCCTCTGCTAGGCATTTCCAGCACACCATCACTATACGTTTAGGTGCGCCAGGTCTGTCCACGTCTTCCCCCGCCACCTGATCCAACTCACCACCAGGTGGTAATTAGCTGACAGTTCAGCCCCTCTCTTTACCCGAGTGTCCAGAACATATGGCCGCAGGTCTGGTGATACGATTACAAAATCGATCATCGACGTGCGGCCTAGAGCATTGTCCCAATTCTTTTATGTGGTGTTGAGAACAAACTACCAATACTTCAGAGAAGTCCAGTCAAACAATGATTTATTGATTACACGTACACGGGAGATGTCTGCAGCGTCACTCACTACAGAGATCTGAAACAAAACCCACATCAAACTATTTTTATACATCAGAGTCCAGCCTCATCCTGCGTAAGCAGATATCATAACATGCATCAGTTACAGTTAGTGACCTTTAGGCACTTC
>VUQG01038970.1:0-12478 GCA_015106755.1 Etia nguti
AAAACCAACAGCAAAATACCTATTGCAGCAGACTTACCATTTTCAATGAAGGACCGAAGGTAACCTGCCACTCTGCATTTATCCTCAAGAGAGCATTCCTCTTCCTCCTCATCTTAAAAAGCTCATTTTTGGCATTTTTGACAGACTAACCCAGCAGTAATAACATATCGTTACTTACCCTGAACAGCGTTTCGTGGAGTGGAGCTAGCTGTTATAGCGTTAGCATTTGCTAACGTTAACACTGTGCTGTTGTGATGAGAACTTGGACCAGGGACCGCTTCATCTCCAGTACGCTGCTGCAATACTCTCTCAGACTGAGGTGAAGACGTACAATCTAAGCGGTTAGCAACTTCTCTGAGTAACTCAGGGACTTGTCTCCTGCAGCCATGTCCTTCACAAGCATTGATACACCTGTAACGTTATTCGCGCCCAGTGTTTTGCATTTGTCGGTGCCTTAACTTTATTTCGAGCTGCATACTGCCACCGTCTGCGTAGAAGACGCACTGCACCATTAAACCTAAATCGACACTTCATGTGCTATTACTTATGTCTGAGTAAAGGAGCAACCAATCACACAACTGGCTCCGCCCTTTCTCTCTTGATTGACAGACAAAGTCATTCTGCTGAAAAGTCGCATTATGAAATAAATAGGCCATCGGGAAAAACGGGATTTTGAAATAAAGACCGACTTTGAAAAAAGGACATTTTGGAATGAAAACGGCTGGAAATAAATAAAATGCCTCAGCAATAATCTCTGTTATTGGGAAAAATAATGACCATGAAATAATATTTCATTATAATAAGTACATTTATGTAGCAGAATGGAATATATTTCACAACAATGAGCTTTTTTTTCAAAATGTGTTCCATTATTTCACAATATCATTCTCACATTACATATCTGTGTCTTATTTATTCACATAGTTATTTATTTCATCATGACCTATTTATTTATTTAATTTTGAACACTTTGGAGTTCCATACATAAATATCTGTTCTAACAGATTGTCTTAAGGCAATTCATGGTGGGATGACAACTTTCTGCAGCTGAACAAAGACAATACTGAGAGTTTAATTCTTCCTCCAGAGAGCATTAAGCCTCAAATTAGACAACATCTGGGTTCTTTTGTTATCCACAGTAAAAGCTACTGCTCAGAATCTCAGGAAAAATTGTGATTAATCTTTGTCTTTTGATGCTCATATCAAGTCTGTAACACACTCTTACTTTTTGCTTCTACTTACTTACTATGCTGACTCCTAAAACTACAACACATCTGGGTTACAGTGACGAGTGTTAAGTCCACACAGGCTGTACCCAGCATCATGTTGCCTGCACACACACACAGACAAACTGCATTACTATAAAATGGTTTCCCTTTCTTACTCTTTATCTGTCATTGAAATCTTATTTAGTTCCTAACAGGTAAAACTCACCTGCAGAGGTAAGCATGCAGAGGCTGACTAACAGCAACGTTGAGCAGAGTGACGCAGCCACAGCAGACATTTCCTCTATCACCGATGATCTTAGTTTGTTCTAAATGTCTGAGTCTGTCGGTATTTTAACTCAATAACGGAACCTGAGTTTAAACCTGAGAGACCCTACCTGCGATTAAATTTAAGGTTTAAATAAAGCTGTACAGTCCTGAAATCCAGTTTCTATAGAAATTATTCCAGATTCAGATACTAATGCTTGATAATAATCACTTCTATCACTTCTTAAGGCTTTTGAAATATGTGAGAGAACTGGATCATCAGCAGTTCTGTGTGACTGGTAAAGAGGTATGTGTCTCTCAGTTTTCTAGTCAAACTGGTTTCAGTAGTGTTTGTTGCTGGGTGTGTGTGTTTCATGTTATACAATCTCCTAGGGTGTACAGTAATTGTACATTCATAAACTCTTAAAAAGAAACTAGCTTTTTTGTGGTGGTAGTGGGCACTGTTTTGCTCTCAGTAGGTGCAGGAGTTCATAGGATTTCCTGTGATTTACTACTTGGCTTTGGCAGGACCATGGGTTGGGACAGCTCCTCAGCCACAGAGAGAGAGACGTCTTTGGAACAAAGTACATAAACACATGCATTGAGGAGCCTAATTACTGCACTAGATATGCAGACAATCTGGCAGAGACTGGGTGTATGAGCTGCTTCCTTGTGGGGTGGTTAGGTGAATGAGCAGCAAGTGCATGGACCAAGGACCAGAGGATAGCGGCTCCACCCAAAGGTGGAGCCTTGTCTGCTCAACCAAGCCTAGACCTCAGAGAGAGAGAGAAAAAAAAATACACAACGGAGAGTCAATCATGAAAAATACATCCCAATAGATCCAAATAGTTAAAAAAAAAAAAAAAACACCCTCTAGAACATAATTTACACAATTTGGTGTTTCACTAAATTCACTAAAGTTCAAACTTTAATATACAATTAGGAGCTTTTAAAAGTTAAACATGTGAAGAGCTCATGAATCATGATGTCTTATTGTCAAAGTCTGGCTGGGGCAGACTGTATGTGTTGCGAAAAAGGACTCAAGTGCAGACCAAAAACTATGAAACATGACGTGGATTAACAGAGAACGAGCAGTTTATTAAGGCTGGCAAAATAAATGGGTGAAACTAAACAATAAGCTAAACTGGGTGAACTAAAATTAAACATGAAAAACCTTAAACATGGAGACCTGACATAGATACCTGAAAACACGACGCAAAATAACAGACGACCTGACGAGGAACGACTGAAAACACACGGACTAAATACACACAGCAGGATAATGAGTGAAGTGGAAACACTTGGGAAAACAGCTGACACACATGAACACAACATCGTCACAGGTGAAGAGTAAAACAAAACACAGAACACAGGAACACAGGACCTCTTCAAAATAAAACAGGAAACATAACGAGACGCAGACATGAAACACATGAAGGGCAAGGGACTCTTAACAGAGGTTGAAAACACAAGGGGAAGCTAATAAGCAAATGAACTTAGATAACCTAATGAACTCAAATATAAACCATAAACATCAAAATAAACTAAAACTCAAAACGCTGGGTCAAAAGACCCAGGATCGTGACACTTATTCTGTGAAACTATGAAACCAAATGTAGAGAGAAAACTCAGCAGCAGCTACCTGGATAATTATGTGAGGTAAAACAGACAGATTTTATATTTCCACCTAAAATAATAAAGACATCTCTGATTTGGGGTTTTATCTTTGCTCCACTGAGATGATGGAAACAGAAAATACTGGCGAAGGAAGGTTTTCCAGTTTCTCTGTGCTGGCAGTCAGTGAACACTGGAAAATAAACAGTTTAGTAGTGATCAGGTGTCATTCTGAAAATATTAACTGGAAACAGAAAAAAGAAAGGAGAGATATATTCACAAGATTTCACCTGATTAAAATTTCAAACTCATGCGCTCCTTTTTAAATGATGCCGCAGCATTTTAATAGAAATAAGACTGCCACCATGAGGTCAGACTGGAACACTGCACATTATAACTTCCTTTAAAAACAGACAGTCTTTTACTTTAATGACTCAAAGACCTAACCGACTCTGCAGGCTGAATGGACGACTCTGTAGTTTCATATTTTAGAAAAAAAAAAAAACATCTTTCAGTTCAACATTTTTTGTGACTTTCTGCCTCTTTGGAGCTAAAACAGGCCACTCAAACACAAGAGATATCATTGGAAAGGCCAGGATCTCGTCTGTTTAGTGCATCAGGACTTTAGCTTAAATAAGTCAAAAGACATAGAAAACAAATGTCTGATAAACACCATTATAATAGATATATTATCACTACCTGTTGTGTTAGATTTGATCAACTTCATTGGCCTGTATGCCTCGTTAATCTGAGCTTTTATGCCTTGAATTCATCTTCTAAACATAATTTTCTTAGTACTTTCTTTAATCTGAGCAAAACACATGACAGCCTAGGAACAATAACATACGTACTTATACTAAGAAATGTTTAATAATTATGCAATAATTATCACATAATATAGAATTTACCTTGAGGTAAATTGCCTTAACAATGCTGCAGCATTTCTGGCGCTTTCGAGGGCCCTCCAAAGGAAGCTGCTGACCTCTAGTGGTGTGATTCAAAACTGCAGGAGCATCTTTCCCACAAGGCTACAACTGATTTGTCACTGTGTGAACAGTGCTGTGCAAAGGTCCTGAGCCACCTATCATTGCTTTGTTTTGAATTTACCTGCTATTAAAGCTTCACTTTTACCTCTCATTAGGAGGTTATGTTGTTGTTAGCGTTTTCATACATTCTGTCTGTGTCAAGAGAAAGAGAATACCTAACTTTATTACTAAACATTTGATTTAATTTTACTAAACAATGCACTGAATACTACACATGTCCCATAAAAATAATTACACTTAAAATAATGTAAATTATATTAAAATGGCTTCCAACAGGACAAATGCAAAACGCCTGTAACAGAAATGTCTTAAAGTAAGTTTAAAGAGAACAAAATGAATATATAGAAAATACAAAACTATTCACTGAGAAATAAATAATAAGTGTTAGCTGTCTTGGTGGAGGTTCACTTGTTGTTGTGTGATTCTGCCTTCTGTGTCCTCGTCCAAGTTCCTCACTTCTCAGGTTTTTGTCATTTGTTTACTTTCATCAGCTTTGGGAAAAATGTGTTTTAGGGTCGATGTAGTACATGCAGCACAGCAGCAGTGACTTCTTTATTTACTGAGTGAGAGTTTCCTGCCACGGATCATTCAGGCTCAACAGCCCGTGACTCTTAAACCATTTATAGTATGAAGATAAGATTTTTCATGGCTCAACTAAAGTCATGACTCAAACAAGAAGCTGAATGACCCCCTCAGCTGGTTCTGAGGCCTTCACAGAATGATCTATATCTGACTGACAGCTCACAATAACCTGTCCAACTTGAAAGGCAGTGAATATGTATCAGTGTTAACCATTAGAAGAAATGTGACTTCATAGCATATATGGGTGATTCTCTTTTTGCGGCAACATTTCATGTCAACATAATTCCCTTACCCTGATTTTTTCTAAAATGTGCCAAATATGTACAACAAAGTAATTAATTATGTGTTTAAGTGTTTGCCATTATTTAAACATAAATGAAATGCATTTCAAATATTATTTTTTTTATTTTACACACCTTTTTGGTGATACATGCTCAATTTCATTGTGTCCCACAGTGCCGTCATTAACCTCCTCCAGAAGTATATGTCATAAAATTATATATATATATATATATATAACAATTTGATAGACTATACTAAGCTTTATGCTTAGTATAGCTTTATGCAATTGAATCTGATAAAACTTATTTACTTATTTACACATAAACAAAACATTCAGTTTAAATCAACTTGTTTAATTTCAAGAAAACTTCATCTGCAATGTCAGCAGAAATAGTAATGTTTATGGTTTGTTACAGCAGCGGTTTGAGCCTCTCAGACTGATCCCAATCCAATTTTAATATTTCCACGGTCCTGACATCACTGTTGTTCTCCGTCTGCTGACACTTTTTACTTGAATCTGTTTTTGTGTAGATGAAGCACACCAGTTTCCTCACGCTGACTTTATGTTCACAATGGATTTCTGTTCCCTTATGGTAACACACTCTCCTCCCTGCAGTCATGTTTTCACTTAAATCCATTTTACAAAAATTCACAAAAGAGTTAAAGATTCATTTAACTGATAGTGTTGCCATTTTTTCTAGCCTTCATAAAAAGGTCATATCAACTTAACTGTTAATAAAGTTTTACATATTTAACTACTGAATGCATTTCATTTATTTCACTCTGTGTGTAATGCTGAGGCATGACCTACAGTCAACATTGTTATTTTGAGCTAAATCTTTTTTTTTCTTCTTTTGTTAGTTTGTTTTTTCTCCCTCCCTCGCCATCAGGCATCCCTCCATCTTGTCTAAAAGTGAAAGTGAAACCAATATAACTACTGAACTCATCCTTCATATTGTCATCTCTCATCACAGGAAAAAAGGGATTAAAAATTAGGGGGAAAAAGGATTAGTACTAAACAAATAATAAACTTTACAACATAAGAAAAAAATATTGTACAGTTTTTAAAAACAGCATACTCAGATTCAAAGAAATGTGCAAATGAGTAGGATATATATTTTTAAAGATGTCCAAAATGTCCCATATATTTGTGCTTAAAAAACTGTGTGATGGGTTGTCCATGATGCAGACCAATGAGTAACCTCTGCCCCTCACTGACTCAAACACCTCCAGATTCTGGCCAATGATGCTTCCAGCCTTTAAGCTTTCAGTTTATTGATCCTGCTGGCACCTCTGGCTCTGGCACAGGAAACAGATGGTTTCCTGTTTCTGGACAGAGATGTAATCACTCCAGCGTTTCTGAGGTTGGCCATACTCAGCTCCAAAATCAGCCTGATTAATCCAACGGAAACACATCATCACTTCATAACCAATTCAATAGGGATATGGCGAACAACACTAGAGGCCAACTTCAAGTTGTGTCTACGGAGATGTTCTGTCCCAACTGCTGTTCTGCAAAGGCCTGAAGCCCCTCAGTGAGATCACTGAAAAGACTGGCTACAGATACCAACTACATAATGGAGCAGTTGTCAGCCACATCCTCTACATAGATGACATCAAGCTGTATGACAAAAGTGAATGCGTCATCAATTCACTGATCCACACCACCAAGATATACAGCAATACCATCAGTGATAAATGTCTTTTGGACTAGAGAAGTGTTGTCGGATGGTAACAAAGAGAGGGAAGGTAGTCAAAAGTGAGGGGATTGCCACTGTCCAGAATGTGACAACAAACATCCACGAGTACATCTGGCAGATGTCCACAAGTGCTTAGTGAATACCTCAGGCAGCAGAAACCCACGACAGAAGAGGAGCAAGGAGAAGAACAACCATGGAAGGACAGGCCCCTGCACACTATGTACCAAGAAGTTGGCGATCCACAAGTCCGACCAGTGGCTGGACAAAGCTGGACTGAAAGACAGCACAGAGGCACTAATCATAAAAACACAGGAACAAGCTCTGAGCACAAGATCCATTGAGGCTGGGGTCTATCACACCAGGCAAGACCCCAGGTGCAAGCTGTGTAAAGATGCCCCTGAGACAATCCAGCACATAACAGCAGGGTGCAAGATGCTAGCAGGCAAGGCACACATTGAAAGCCATAACCAAGTGGCCGGCATAGTATACAGAAACATCTGTGCTCAGTATGGCCTGGAACTCCCAAGGTCAAAATGGGAGATGCCCCCTAGGGTGGTCGAGAATGACCGAGCTAAGATCCTGTGGGACTTCCAGATACAGACAGAAAAACTGGTGATGGCTAACCAACCAGACATAGTTGTGGTGGACAAGCAGATTAAGATAGCCGTAGTGGTAGCTATACCAAATGAAAGCAACATCAGGAAGAAGGAACACTAGAAACTCGAGAAGTACCAAGGGCTCAGAGAAGAGCTCGAGAAGATGTGGAGGGTGAAGGTAACAGTGGTCCCAGTAGTGATCAGAGCACTTAGTGCAGTGACTCCCAAGCTAGGAGAGTGGCTCCAGCAGATCCCAGGAACAACATCTGAAATCTCTGTCCAGAAGAGCGCAGTCCTAGGAACAGCTAAGATACTGCGCATGACCCTCAAGCTCCCAGGGCTCTGGTAGAGGACCCGAGCTTGAAGGACCGCCTGCAGGGGGGAGCGGGGAATTTTTAAAATTATATATATTTTAGAAAACATCCTGACTCAGAATGAGACAGAGTTATAGTTATAGTTAGGGCTGGATCAGGTGACCCTGTATGCTGCGATAAGCTTAGGCTACTGGGGTCTTCCCACGATGCACTGAGCATTTCTCCTTTTCTCCCCTATTTTCACTTACTCAGTGTTTATACACCACTCTGCATTTAATTATTGGTTAATATTAATCTCTGGCCCTCTTTCGCAGAATATCATTCCTTTCAATATATGGCATCTGTTAGGATCTGAATTGAGACAGTCTCTTCACTCAGAATTACAATATAACTGCATATTTTCTGTGTTTGTGCTTCGTGTGACCACTAGAGGGAGATTTGGACGTTTGCGAGTTGAATGTGTCCTGACTGTCAGTGGATCATCAATTGCAAAAAGATTTGTTGAAATCTGTTTAAAGCTTATTTATGTTAGTGCAATTATAGTACCTACTATTACTGAAAAAAAATTTCATTTTTTCTGCATTACTTTTTTAAGTCATGTCATGTTTTGCATTATCTCTGCTACATTGTATCATTTTGTATTAATACTTACCTTATGTACTTAAAACCCAAGAAAGAATTAGTTATGAAATTTTGGTGGTGATGCGACATTTGACTGTTAAAATAAATCATGGTATATTATATATGCATATTATTAATTAATTGAAATAGAGTTGTATTATCATGGAAACAGAAAATAGATTTAGTGAGTTAATTTACATTGAACATAGAAGCAAAGTCCTTATAAAATCTTTAAGCAAGGCAAGATTCACAGTCTCTATTTAAAACAGTCCAGAGGAAAGTAGTTCCATTAGTGAATCCAGTTCTCCACAGTTTTAATCCATGCAGACAGAATCACTTCCACCGCTCTCTCTCACACACAAACACTCTTGCAGGGAAACATACAGGCTTCTGCACAGGGGCAACAACAGATTAGCAATCTTCAGAGAAACAGCTGGGAAACAGGTTATAATCACTAACACAGGTAGTAACAAAACTCAGGCAAAGACTAAACCTTAGTTTCCAGCTTAAGTAGCTACCAGCTGATCAGCTGATGACAAACAGGTGAGCTTGATTGCTTCAGGTATGCCAGGATGAGGGCGCGTCTCGCTCTCTGCCCCAGTTCGCACAGGTCCCCCTGACACGGGGACCTCCGTCTCCTCCTAGCGACTCGTCCATCGCCTCAGGCTGGAGCAGCTACTCCACTGCTCCTGGCTGGACAGGACCCTAGTGCACCTCCTCCCTCTCTGGCTGGAGTGGCTCCTCTACCGCTTCCGGCTGGAGCAGCCTTTCCTGCAGCGGTTCCTCTACCTCCGCAGGTGTAGACCCTGACGTGCCTCGTCCGCCGCCTCCGGCTGGAGCGGCTCCGCCATCACTCCCGGCAGAAGTAGCCCTTCACCTGGCTGCTCCCCCTCCTCTGGCTGGCGCGGACCCCTGCACACCTCGTCTACCACCTCCGGCTGCTGAGATGCCCCACGCAGCTCCTCCACCACTTCAACACCATCGGGACACACCTGTGGGGGTGACGCCCAGGCCCAGTGCAGCATCGCCAGATCCCCAGTCCTTTCCAGGTGGCGCTTGGTCTGGTCCCGCAGCTCTTCCTGCTGGTGACGCACCTCCGCCACCTGCTCCCACTGGATGGCCGCCATGTCAGCCACCTTCTGGGACAGCTCCTCCCTTCCCTGGCTCTGTCGTGCCGCGTCCTGGGTTTCGGCAGCAGTGTGACGTGAATAAGGCACGGCGGGACCACACATTGTAATTTTGAGCCATTTATTTACACCGGCTGCAGCTCCCAAGCTGCCAGCCACACATCACACCACAACACTCCCTCAAACCCTACTTCCCTGTGATTTTAACACCGCGGGTGAGATTTGCAGATGCCGTGCAGGTGCGTCCGCACGGCACCGCGGACCACGCCCCACTACAACTTGCAAGAATGGTGGTGGGGCGACAGCTAAACTGAGTGTAGGACTAGGCTTAGTGCTGGACGAAAGCCCCAGGCCATAGCAGAGCTGTGCCAGTGGCCCACAGGGAAGTTGTAGCTGAAGCTGCTGCCTCTGCTGTGTGGAGAGACCAAAATAGCGTCATTGAACCTTCCTGCAACGTCAAAGGCCAGCTTTAAGGACGTCCGGCAGGCGATTTTGGACGGCTGGCTCCGGCTTGCACCGGAGGACCACTGATCCCACTTCCAGAGAGATCAAATAAGGCTGAAGGATCAACCCTTTGCCAACATCAGGCAGCTGCACAATACTGTGGCCAGGTGGCTTCAGTCTGGCCCTACTCAAGCGTACCATATAGGGTTTCCCCGGGACACGGTGGGTCCACAGACAATTTCTGGCTGATGACCAGCCCCTTTACCAACCTCACCCAAAAGGGTGCCCCAGATCTGTTCCAGTTGACAGAGGAGTGTCAGACGGTATTTGTGGAAGTGACCAAGGTTCTCTGTGGGGAACCCCAGCTCTACACTTCTTACTTCTGCCTTTCATTCTGCAGATGGATGACTCTAACAGTGGGCTGGAGATGAGTGGATCTCCTGGTTGTCTACATCAGCTGGAAATTGTCTGAGAGATAGGCCAGATACAGCACTCTGGAGAAAAAGTGTCTGGCAATCCACTGTGCGGTCAACTTATTATTCAGGCCTGGGATGCTCATTCACCCTGCCATCTTGGAATGCCAAGATGGCGCCAGTGTATATGGCCTGCCGTCTGAGCCTGTGTGTACTAGTATTTTTTCTTTTATTTGTCTTGAAAATTGTTAACTCTCTGCTTGTATATGATCACCAAACACTCCTGGCTATAGGATCTTTTCATTTAAAACCTGCGCATTGCAATCGTGGATATCAGGACATTTTCCTCCCATCGTTCTTGTTAGGAATTCCAGCCTATCTCCGGTGTGCTCTGGTGCTACCTCAACTAAGAGGGCGTCGTAGACTCCATGGGAAATGCAGAGGTTTATTGGTAAGAATGAAGGCTACCTTGGCACGATTTGCAAAAACATCTTACCCTATTCCAACTGTATTCAACAGCATCAGTTACTGGCGGTCTCTGGATATGTCTTACACCTGTCTGACACCTGTTGTTGGGTTTACTACAATAATCCGGCGCTAGCGTCCACTACATCTTCGTTCAGTTGGATTGAACCCTTGGAACCTACGGCTGCTATGTCAGGCCCTCACATCACCCGATGAGCCACCGGTACCACTAAGGATAAGTCTTGTTAATGCTCAATTACTAGCAAACAAATTTTTCTTAACGGCTTCTTCACTAATTGGGAACTGGATCTAATGCTTGTGACGGAAACCTGGCTGCATGTCGAGTTTTCAGGCCCATTTCAAAGCTTTCTTTTCTGTCGGGAATTTTGGAAAAGATTGTATTCACTCAGCTGAACTGTTTTTTTAAATGCACACAATGTTCTTGGGAAGTTTAGTCTCGTTTTAAAGCTCTTCCCAGCACTGAAACTGTACTTTTAAACATTTTCAACGACACTGACTCAGGAGACTCAGCTGTTCTAAAATCTAACAGCTGTCTTTGATACTCTTGACCACAACATCTTGATCTCACCATTAGAACATTGCAGCATCAAAGGCATTCCACTAGAGTGGTTTACTTCATACTTGAACCTGTGTGAGCTTGGAGATTTTCCTGAGCTCCTCATGGATCTATTTTGGGGCCAATTTTATTTTCTATTTATATGCTGTCTTTGGGTCTAATTTTAAGAAAATAGATATGTGTCTATTCATACATCAATGACACTCAGATCAACCTTCATCTGAAGAGAAGCTGTTCTGCTCCACTAGAACCTTTATTTTAGTGTCCCAGTGAAGTTAAAGCCTAGATGGCCTCTAACTTCCTTAGTTTTAATGAGAGCAAAACTGAAGTGATATTTCGGCCAGGTAGCAATCTCAGCACATTTGTACAGCAGTCTTTTTTGAAACTGAGGCTTTTATCTAAGGTGAAATAATTTTTATCTTTTAACTTTTAAGAATGGGCGATCCATGCTTTTATTACATCCCAGCTGGACTATTGTAACTCCTTATATGTTGGAGTTAGTCGGACCTGCCTTACATGACTGCAGTTGTTCCAGAATGCTGCTGCTCATCTTCTGGCAAGCAGTAAAAGACGCAAACATATTTCCCTGGTGCTTGCCTTTCTTCACTGATTCCATGTTCACTTCAGAATTGATTTTAAAATGTTATTGTTGACTTACAAAGCCCTGAATGGACAGGCTCCTGGGTATTTGTCTGACCTCTCAAAGCCTTATGTGCATTCTAGATCTCTTCGATCAAATTATCTGTCGCTTTTAGCCATACCAAGGTGTAGGCTGGTTCACAGAGGCGATCGAGCGTTTGGAGTCATAGCACCTAAACTGTGGAATAATCTAACCCTACACATCGACAGGCTCCTACCATTAATCTCTTCAAATCTCATCTAAAAACATATTTGTATTCACTGGCTTTTAATTTATTTATTAAATTAAATTTATTAAACCCCCCAAAATATGACTATCCAGAGTTGGGACCAGGAAGCAGAGTTGCAGTCTTACACGCCTCTCTGCAGCTTCTCTCCTCCTGTTACCCTCCCAAAAACCCATCTCCATAGAGACTGTGCCAGCTCCCAAACAGACAAAAAACAAACTAAAAACCAGCAACAAACAACTTAAACATAAAAAATCACAAAGAAAGAACAATACAGCATCCACATCTGAACCAAAGTGTAAAATAAGAACAACCCTAGGTTTCTCTTCAGCACTGTAGCCAGGCTGACAAAAAGTCAG
>VUQG01038973.1:0-12152 GCA_015106755.1 Etia nguti
CTCATCTGATAACACTGTCTCAGTGGTGAGTGGTCTGGATCGACCATGGCCTGGCTGAATCCTGCCTACAAATTACATCAGTATCATTTAAATGATAAGTGAACTTACTTTTGGGAGATTTGCAAACTGAGATGCTTCTTTCCTCCGCAGCTTTTCTTTGAATGGTCTTCAACCGCCATGCAAGGTATCCTGAACCGCTCTCTGGATCGTAGTAATGTTCCTATGTAATTAAATAAATGCAGAAGGACTATGTTATCAATATTTCTGAGGGCAATTATGTATTTAATGTTGAAAAGTCCCCTTTACTTACATATCCATGTTGTGAATATGGGTCTTCCAGATATGGAGACAGAGCAACAATCCCCTGCGCAAACATCACTCCTACGCTTTTAGGGGGAGATGTCCTAATGTATAAATTCAATAATTGGCATTGGACATCACAATTAAAAATAATGCAATGTTAAAAATGTTTCTTTATATCCTACATTTTTGATTCTTACCCATGTGTTTCTGTCATCTCAGCCTCAAGTATGTTTCTCATGCATCTTCTGGTTGGATCTCTCAGAGATTTGGTTTTTGCATACTCTTAAACCTTTCTATAAAATAGAAACATTACTTAACATATCATTAACATTGCTATCAGTTAATTTATACAAAATACATATTTCTTACTAAATAATGAGCAAAACTCTAAATTAGTGTATGCCTTTGGCATTTGCTTAAAATAATATAAACCAGTAAAGTTAACTTTATGGTAATGTTACCCACTTTTTCTGAAAGTATGTTCGCTTATGTAAGCTAATTAGCGATTATTAGCTTACTAATAAACGGTAATTTAGTTGTTCAAACTGTACCATTAGACATGCGACAATTATATATATCATTTAGACAGCATTTAGAAGAAATACATAGTTAAAATGTTTTAGGTTCATATTAACTCAGTGAGAAGATAACGAACATCTGAACTTTTAGCAACTGCTAGCATGTAGCTACTGGACAATATCATTAAACCTATGGGTAAATGCTGCTAACATGTCCTCACTCGACATCAGTGAAACTATAAAGAGTGATTTAGTTAAAAAAAATACCTTTTAAACATTGTTACCAGTATGGGAATGTTAACTTCACTTACCTGACTGCGGCAACTCTCCGGAGAAAATTCCATGCGCACCAGAGCTCTGAGACCGCACACGCCTGCGGACTGGTACTAATCAACACTGTGTGGAGTTAAGTCTTCACTGCGTGTCTAACAAACTTTACACTGACTTTTAACTCTGATGTTAGAGCTGGTTTACTCCTCATAGAGTTGTAAATACTCTATCTAGGTTAAAATATGTTTACTCTGAAATATTGACACTCCATTTTTTACTGTGTATCCTCACCCCCTCTCAAATGACCGTGCTCCTCACCCTATCTCTATAGAAGAGCCTAGACAAACTTCAGAGGGAGTTTTGTTCTTTTCTTCAGTACCCACACCCTGTGGTCGTTGAGTGGTTGAGGTGAGCTAACAGTTTTTCCTTAAGGCTCAGCTTTCTCTTCAACACAACAAAGCCGAACAGGATCTACATCGGGCTCTCGCTCCTAACAAAACTGTTTTTAATTAGCAGCAATTAGAGTTTAAAGTAGAGTTATTCTGTTCATTAACAGCTTTGGATTTTTATCCAAGGACTATAGCTTTGCATAATTAACCATTCAAAATAGCTCCTATTTGTTTTTCACTGCGCCTTTGTGCAGCCTCTCTCTTCAGTGTCTGTCCAAAACCAGCTGTTTTACCTCTTTTTATCTCTCTTCTGATTGGCTGCCCATCACAAACAGGAGGACAAACAGGAGTCTGAACACTGTTTACCAAGCAAATTTTGCAATTTTGAGATTTTTGTGATTCAATTTCAGTTTTTTTGTTTTCAGAACATAGTTTGTTTGGTTTTTTTTACACCACGTTTGCTGATTTTAGTTCAGTTTTCCTTTAAAAATGTTCAGTTTTAGTTTTCTTGTTGTTTTACTTCATGTGGACACACATTTGTCAGGGCAAAATTTGCAAAACATTCAAAACAGAATATTTTAATAGAAACAAAATACATCTTGGACACATTCATAGTCATGTAGACTTCCCAGCCTCAACAAGCATGTTCCTAAATACCTCTTCGTGCTTGCTGTGTTGGCAAATTTGGCCAAATGAACAAAAACTACAACTGAAGTGATGGATGGATATTATAACTGTTTCTAGCCCGACCTCATCTACACTGAGATGGATAAGCCGAAGAAAAATGCTCTTTTTTTACAACTCAATTTAATTATTTTCTAGTTCACTATGAAGATCTGGTCTATCACACATGTACACACATTAAGTTGCGTGTGGCTGGCATGAAGCTATTGGCTAAATCGCTAAATGTCCAGTGACCGTGAGCCAATCAAATGTCTGCACATGTGCGCCATGAGCATCACATCCACATCCACAGGCACAGGTGGATGATAAGCCAAGAGAAAATCTGATAGTTCCCGTAACTGCATGCAATCCAATATTTACATGCAAATGGAGGTCAGAGGTCGTGACACAGGCAGCTCAGTATCAATACATGTGAGGTAATGAGTAGCTCTGTTAGGCTCCCAAGGAAGGAAGGAAGGAGAGAGGGATGGATGTTCATCATCTGTCTCAGTTCAGTGTTACATAACAGGTGAAGCCGGGCAGAACTTTACGTTGGTGCAGGACTCCCTCTGTTGGATGAAACTAAAAACTGCAGCAGCTCAGCACTGAGTCCAAAGACTGTCTGTAGATCAGAGGTGCCACTCGTTGCCAGGACTGCTCACTCTAGTTCACCACAACCACAGACTGTAGGCGTGAAAAAGAAATCCTGATGCAGTCACAGGTTATTAATGCAACATAATGTTTCAAACTGATTCATTAATTAATAAATTAATTAAGCAAAAAGAGTAAAAGTACAGGTATACAGATGTCAGTGAGTGACAGAAGATATTTTTGGTACCTTACCCAAGATGTACACCAGGTAAGTGTACATCTTGTGCAGAGCTTATAGTCACAGTCAGATATGCATATACAATATATATCTGTGTATATATGCACAACCTCTGATGATGTGTTGTGCGCTTTTCTTGCAGGGTTATGTGGATATTGAGTCCAGTGATGGAAGATTAGTCTTTATAATCCTCTCTGTGATTTTTATGACTCTCTGGAGAGCCTTCTTATCTGCCTGGGTGGTGTTTCCATACCAAAAATCTAAAATGTAGTTTGAAGTCACTTTCCTTTTTTCAAGCAATTTTCCTGCGAAACAAAACCTGTTAAAATGTCTGTCCACCTCATCGCTTTGAAAGGAAAAAATGTATTTGGAAATACTGACATCTGCTGGTTATTCGATGTACAGCAGCCCTGCTTTGATAATGCATGTGGACTACATACCAGTGGAAATGTAAAGGTAATGATGTATCAACTGAAGAATACAGATATGAGGTCCTGTATAATACAAATACAAACACACACACCTAACTAACCATCCTCTATGAGATTGATTTAAGCATTATGTTGTATTATTGGGCAATAGCATGTCAAAATGCTCCCTAACTGCTGATATTGTGCTGACAGTCTCTTTGCCGGCTGGTGATAATCCTCACAATCACCTCAGATCCAGTTCACGCCCCCAAAAAACCCAAAAACTTATTCCTGCATCTTTTCAACAACTCAAATCACACAAAAGCACAGTCAGGTAATTTCTGAGAAACGGGGCCTTCTTTATCTTTGGTCGTGGTATTCTTAATAACAGTACCGCCCTCGAAACAGGCTTCATTTGGACACGCCCCCTTTACTCAGACCTGACATATTTGGTATAAACCTTTTTGACACCTGTTTTGCTGTAAAATCCAATCCAAAACAAGACTTGTTCAATGCATTAATTACACAATGCTACTTGTTAATACTTTACAGTAAAATTATTGTATTTGCTGTTTAGACTTTTTGACATCAATGCTTTGTTTTTCAAAGTTCAATATTCTATGATTATATAGTAAAAGTTGTATGAATTAAGGTTAAATTGGAGATTTGCATATATTTGAGCAAGAGGCTTGCTTCTTGTTAGCCATGGAGTTGAGATGGGGAAATCAATATAAATATCATGTGTGTCGATATCAACGCTGTGTTAAATTACTGTTTTAATGAAAAAACTATCCCCTATAAACATTCTGACACTTTGTGTGAAAAAATGTGTGTGGGGGGCGGGGGGCGGGTTCGTCTTAACTGTCATGTCTATTTTATTTATAGCCCAATAGCACATTTGAACAACAGAAATTTACCCAAAGTCTTTTACAGACCGGCACATTTACATTCCAGGTCTCCCAAAAATAAAAATACATGAACAGCTTAAAAAAAGAGTGCGTTTTTTTGTGATTTAGTGGTCATTAAAGTGTGTTCAGAATTTGCAGATTGACAATGATGAATCTCGCAAGTCATCATACGCTGCTGTACATAATCTACCGTTATATGTTAAACCTATCGGTATTGGTATTGGCAATATTGCTCCCGTATTTACTTGGTCTTGGATGATACCAAAATTTGCAGTTTTGCGCAGGACTAGCGCGGAGTGATACCTCTTATCTTCCAGCAGCTCTTCGACCCTCCTCTGCCTTTCATTGGTCCAGCTCCTGCCACTTCTTTCTCTGTGATTGGTCCGGAGATCCGGTCATGTAACGCCTATAGCGGAAGTGATCGGTTGCAGGTGAAGCAGCAGGAGTGATGGTCCAGAGGAAGGTGTGAAAACAGGGGAAATAACGGTGCTCTGCGGAGTTGTTTGAAAGTACAAAAGAAGCTTTATGACAAGATAAAGACTCGGAGAGAGCAGGCGGGATGATTTTAGCGGCATATTTGTCGTTTTTTCTCCTAATTTCCTCGGTCGGAGCAGCGAAGGATGGGGACGATGACTGGGTTCATCTGCCCAACAAATGTGAAGGTAAGGCGGCTTGTGGTGCTCAAAACGGGCTCCGAGGACCTCCAAGAGTCCTACAGAAAACAGAGAAACAGTCATACTGCAGTATTTGTATATGTAATACACGTAGTATATGTGCTAAGTATAATTTCACTGTGTGTGGGTTCACACTGACAGCAGGCTGTTTGTGTTTGTGGAGGAAGTCGCACTGAAACAGGGTTGCTGTTGGGCTCAGCTAACATTTCACATTTGTAAGCTTTGCTTTTAGGTTTTTGCTCTTGAAATGACTCCATTGCTCATTTCTTAGCATGAATACACAACACCACCCTGTAGTCTTGCTTTTAAATTAAAGTTGCTCATTGTACTTTATTTTAAAAATCCTGCAACTAACCTGTCCCCTCTCAAAGCTGCTGTACCACCTGTCCTCTGCCAGGTCAGCTTTGATGTGGTTCAGCTGCCTCTTGTCCAAGGGATGGACTCCCAACTCCACCATGCTGCGCTGCAGGTGGAGTCGGTAGTCCTTCATTTGCTGTGGAGCACAGCTCCAACCAGAACCTACTCTGAAATGCAAAGGAAGGACTACTGGCACCAGCTGCAGTCCAAGACGGTGCAGATGGAATCCATCTGTGGGGAAAAGCACGCTTTAAATGAAATGGAGGATCTTGATGACATCAGTGACCCGATAGGATGGGTTTACCTGCTTTGTTGAGACATTGTTGAGGTTTAAAGGACTTCTTCTCATTGTCTCTGTTTCTCTTTTCAGTCTGTAAGTTTGTCAGCATCGAGATGAAGTTGGCGTTTGAAGAGACGGGGAAGACCAAAGAAGTCATCGATAGGAACTACCGCTTCATAGACAGCAAGGGGGCGCCGCCGATCAAATATGTCAAGTCGTAAGTTTGAGTGTGTGCGCGCCTGGTGTCGAGAAAATGGAGCGTAAGAAAATAATAGTTAGGTTTTTAAAGTATAAGTGAAAGCCGCTCGGTGTGGAGGGAGAGTACGCCGGGCTGATTCTGGATCTTTCTCTCTCCCTTTAGAGACAGACGGCAACAAGGGACAGGAACTTGGTCAGGTTCAGTTCCTGTGCAGAAACTTATTATAGAACAGGGAAGCTGCTGAAGTGCTCTGGGTGGTGTGCGAGAGCAAAGGAGAGACTTTTAATCTGAAAGCACCACAGTTTTAGGAGCTGTTTTTGTTTTTTTTGTTTTTTCAAGTGTTACAATATTCTAAATGTGGTCGTGAACATGCGTGTTTATGTTCAGTCTGCAGAGCGTGACATGCATCAGACACACTTAACTCATGATGTTTCCTTTTTTGTTTTGTTTTTTTAGGTAAGTTTAAAGGCAGCCTACATCTCATATGTCTGAACATGAAATATGAAGTTTCTGTTACAGTCAGCAGGACTTTGTCACGGCTGTATTTTAGGATTCATTGTGATCCATCCATCACATTTTGTTACAACCTCTTATCCACTTCTAGGTTGTGGGCGGGGATACAGAATCAGTTTTATTGAATTTATAGCAACAAATCACAACAAGAGGCCCCTCAAGGTACTTTATATTGTAAAGTAAAACCCCCACAATCAGCTGACCCCTTTTGAGCAAGCACTTGGCGATAGTGGGAAGGAAAAACTCCCTTTTAACAGGAAGAAACCTCCAGCACAACCAGGCTGAGGGAGGCTGTTTTAGGATGGAAGGTGGGCTAGTAAACAGTTTTTTAGGACTGCTTTCTTCTTGTTGTTCTTCTAGTTTTTCCGGAGACTTAACTGAGGGGTTGCTATAAAAGCCACTTTACTGTGGATCATTTAGTTATGGCCTCAGGATAAAACCATAGGCCTCTTTTAAGTATAGGGAGACTTTCACAGCATCCAGGATTTTACCAGCTGAGAAATGCCTTTAGTGTGGAGACGCGCTCACGTGAAAACAAAGAGCATCAAGGAGCAGAAAACTTAAATGTGAAAGCTCCGTAATGTTACTTTGACACGGTCCATAAAATCAACTTAGCTATGATGTGTGATCGGGTTTTTGGTTCACAGACAAAACAAAAAAAAGGGCAAACCCAAACATGTCAGAAGCTACAGAGAGAAAAAAGCTTTAAAACTATCGCCTGCCGGGATCTTTAATGTGTGCGTGTGTTTCTCCTCAGAGACCTGAGATTCATCGAGGTTGTAGAAAATGTGTGTCAAAGGCTGCTGGAGTACAATCTGCACAAAGAGAGAAGTGGCAGCAACCGCTTTGCCAAGGTCAGTGTGCATGGTTCCTCTTCTGTCAGTTTAACTGTTTAACTGCAGTGTAACGGTTATTTTTAAACACTCTGGATGTGACGCGTGACGCTTTCTGCAAGAATCAGTATTTTTAGGGTTTGGTTTTTGAGCATTTTATTGTTTTTTCAGCTCATAGTTTTGATTTTACAACACGCAGCTTCTCTTTTGTTTCATCGTTGTTTTATAAAATGTCTTTTAGCTGAATGTAGTCATGCTGTCACCGTCGCTCCTTTAAATGTAATTATGTAATGTAATTAAGTTGTTCTCATTAAAACCCTGAAACTTTTTAGACCGGCTTTACTGTTCAAGAAAACTGCTGAAAATAAAAGGAAACGTTCACAAAAACTGAATTTATCGGAAGTTGAACTCCGACCATAGATGTCTTCATCTTGGTGTTTGAAGCTGTATGTGATGAGGCGGAGCTAACTGTGAAACTTCACACTCTAGTTGTGATCACAGGCCATTAGCCAATGAGCTTACCGCAGATTATCGTCTTTGCTGACACTTGGAGAACAATAAAATTATACAGTTATAAAAAATTCAAGTCAGATTCATTCAGTAAGACCCAAAATGAGTGACTGAGTCCTTAAACTCATCAGGAAAATCTTTAGAGGTCCAATCAGAGGGCTGTTTTCCTCACTTTTGGGGTAGCTGTGGCTCAGCAGGTAGAGCAGGTCACCTGCTAATTGTCAGGTGAGTGGATCGATGTGGCTCGTAAAGCTCAGCCTGTTGTAGCAGCAACAAAACGGCACATATGGGATAGTATGATGATGATTGTTTAGCTTCTTTTTAAGATAGTTTGGTTTCTATGCAGCCGTCCATATTTGTAGTTTTAAATGTGTAAAAAAAGTAAAAGTGTCATTGGGTATAGGGCATGTCGGAGACCTTCTCCACCCTGCATGGGTTGGTGAATAAAGGAGTGAATGTGGTGATGGACATTCCCTACGAGCTGTGGAACGAGACTTCAGCTGAAGTGGCCGACCTTAAAAAACAGGTGTGCTTATGTATTTATTTTAACATTCCCGAAGGAACCAAAATTAAACTCCAAACATGGTCAGATTTTCACATTTGAAATGAAATTTGTGTCGTTGCAAATAAAATATGTGTGTTTGTGTGTGCGGTCAGTGTGATGTGATGATAGAGCAGTATGAGGAAGTGATTGAGGACTGGTATAAAGGAAGCCAGGAGGAGGACCTGACCACGTATCTGTGTGAGAAACACGTGCTCAAAGGACAGGACAAAGGTAACACTCGTACACACGACTCTGAATTTACATCCATGTTGTTTTTTTAAGTCATGATTCCTGATTGTTTAAAAATGTCCCTATTTTTAATTTTGCACCTCTTTCTTTCCCTTCTCACATGTCCCCGTATTCATCTGAGTTTTTGAGACCTCCACACCATCAGTGTAGTAAAGAGCTCAATAAAAAAAACAATAGAATACTCAATGACAAAACAAATATTTTAATAAGAAAGAAAAATAATTTTGAAATCAAAATAAGAGCAATAAAATAAATGTCGTGACTTTCTGATTTTTATACTTCTCTTTGCCTCGCTCTCTGATTTCCCGATCTTATTTTCCCGCCACGCTTCTCCTTTCATTTCTCTCTCCAGCCTGCCTGAACGAGAACTGGATCTCAAAGAAGAAGGGAGACCAGGCAGCGATTGCGGAGGACAAGAAGAAGAAAAAAAAGAAGAAGGGAGGGAAGAAGGGCAAGGGCAAAGGCGAGGAAGGAGGCGAGGGAGGAGGAGACGGCAGCTCGGAGGGAGAGAAGGCGAGCAAGAAGAAGAAGGAGAAGAAGGTGAAGAAGAAGAAAAAGAGCAAAGCTCCGGTGGAGAAGACAGACGGAGGGGTGTCGTCCGACGAGGAGATCCAGCCGCAGGTGCCTCTGTCTGGGCAGAAGACGGAGCTGTGAGTCCTGCTGCTGACTAGATGTGGATCAGTCCTCCAAAGGGAAACCTGCTGAGTCAAAGCAGCTTCTGGAAACATCTTCAAGTGTTAAAACTGAGCTTCTAGTCATTGAAATCCCACACTGTTACATGTTTAGAAGTCATTTTCCAGGTTTCATGAGGGAGAAATCAGATGTATAACCAGTTATTTACAATATTTTGCTCCATTTTACCCCCACTTCAGTCATTTTATGGGTTTTACTAGAGTCTGCATTGGAATTAGGCGCTGCCCTGACTAACACAGTCTTCATTTAAAGGATGATGTGGTTATCATAGCTTGGGACCAGTTTTTCTATTGGTATTCATAATGTTTGTGCTTTTGAGGCCACAAACGTGAAAAAGACTTGAATTGTGATTTCCGAGCTCGACGTCATTCTCAGACCAAAAACATAAACACTTTAGGGACACGTGAGTACCATTTCTCAGTATTTATTGACAAATCATGAATGATCCTGTACTAATACATCAAAAGAAAGTCTCTAGATGCACACTGTGTGAATGATTTTACAGTGCCGTACGCAAACAAACTGCATACAGAGTATAAACCTGTGCGAGTTGCAGAGCGTCCACGTGTTTGGTTTTCCGTCTCTCAGTCGGACGTAGTGTTGATTCACGTATTTTGTGTCTTTCTCTCTGCGTCTCACATTTGCAGAAACTTCAATCGCAGCTCCGAACTGAGACTCTTTTTCACTCGTGTTTTTAAATATTTTTGTGCCCTTTATAGCTGTAGATCATTGACCCTCAAAGAGCATTTTATTAGGAACACCAACATCTTTGTAACTTTGACCAATCCCCTACACTTTCAGGTATTGTAGAGCTGCGTGAAAATGTTAGCTGATATTGTGTAAATAACAAGCATATTATGAAATGACTTTTTATTTCTTAAAAACTCTGCTCGTATCTCAAGAATAATTTATTTTAAAAAAGACACCACGTATCAAGGTTATAGATAAATTTGACTGATCAGCATGTTTGCTGTTATCTCAGTGGTGTTATTGTGAAGTTTTCATACCGTTTTGTGCAGCTGGTTCACCTGTATGAACGAGCAAGCGAGCTGCCCAAGTGTTCCTAATAAAGTGCTCTAAACTAATGATTGTTAATCCAATCTTAAAGTTTTTCTTTTATTTCTCACTGTCCTAATGTTTTTAAATCCCTTTCACAAACTGATGCATTTAGCTGAAATGCCCCTTGAATCAGTAGATACAACCCGTGGTACTGATTTCCTGTTTGCTGTACAAAAAGCTGCTATTTAAGGCCTGCGTGTGTGTTTGTGCTGCCACGTAATCGTTAGGCTCCTGAACTGAAGATGATGAAGGATTGTGCGTCTGGCTTTTTGCATTTTCTTAAGCGTGAACGTGTGTGTGGGTGTGTGTTTTTACGAGATTTCTATCCTGAGGTAAAAATGCTGGCTGTGTTGTATCGAAGTGGCTTTTTGAAACCACGAGCAGACTCATCAGTGGATTAATAAACAGGTTTCAAAACTCTGAAGGTGTTAGAGAGATTTTTTTTTAATTTTTTAATTTTTTATTTTTTTAATGGATGTAATGAAGCTTTCGGTCAGTTACAGTTAAAGTTTCATACAATTATTTTAAAATGTGCAAGTGTAAAGTGTTTCCTTCTCTTAGTCAGCCGTGTGGGCGTAGTCCACTTTTTTAGCTAACAGAGGCAGCCAGAGTTAAAGACTTGCTCTGTTAATGATTTTCCAGGTCCTGCAGTCAGGCAGTAGTTCCTTCAGTCTAAGAAAGAAATCATATTTTAAGATCAAAAGATGCAAATAACTTTTTTATTGCCAATTTGCTACATGTACAGGACATACAGAAGAATTGAAATACTGTTTCTCTCTCACTTTACCATAAAGAAGGAAGAACAGACACAACATAAATCATGTTTTTAAAGTAGTTTTATCATTCTACTTTTTTATTCAGTTAAAGTTTGGATTTCATTATTTATTTGTTAGCATTTCAAGTAAATGTTACTGTTTAACTGAACAGTTATACACAGTTCCTTATTTTCACCCACAAATACTTTTTCTCTTCTTGTAATATAGATATAAATAAATACAGATAAAATACATTTAAAGGAAAAGGCTATTTTCTTTCTAAAGCATACTTTAACAGACTGGTATGGACTCAAGGTGCTGTACCAAAAAGTCAAAACAACATAAATGCACACCATGATATGTTGTGGTAATTTTGTAACCCAGCCATAGAGGCGGCTTAATTTGGGTCAGTTTGGGTTGTTTTCTGGGGAGCTGGGTAATGTACTGTAACCCTAACTGTTGAGTTGTTTTTCCAGCTTCACACTCAGATGAGATGGTTCATAAGTTTTTGGGCAATAACAAACTGTTTTTGTAGTTTTGCTTCTGTTCACCACCACAGGGGATTTTATTTCAAGAAAATATGTGATCAAAGTGCAGACTTCCAGCTTCAATTTAAGGGCTTTTACAAAAGTACAACATTAACTGTTTAGGAATTGCAGACACCTTTTACACACAATCCCCCATTTTCATTGGCTCAAAAGACAGCCACCAAGCTGAAGAAGGAGTCCTACTGGGCTTGGTTAGCCTGTGGGACTCCGGAGGCAGCTGATAGGTACCGACAGGCCAAGTGGAATGCGGCGCGGGCGGTGGCGGAAGCAAAAACTCGGGTGTGGGAGGAGTTCGGAGAGGCCATGGAAAAAGACTTTCGGACTGCCTCGAAGAGATTCTGGCAAACTGTCAGGCGACTCAGGAGGGGAAAGCGGTGTTCTACCTGCACTGTGTATAGTGCGGGTGGAGTGCTGCTGACTTTGACTGAGAAAATTACGACCATTGCAAGAGCTTGGTCCGCATAGCCGGCAATAAGTCGGACTTGTTCCTGGTGGGTGATGGGCTCCGCCAGGGCTGCCCTTTGTCACTGATTCTGTTCATAATTTTTATGGACAGAATTTCTAGGCGTAGTCAAGTGGCAGAAGGCTTTCACTTCGGTGGTCTCAGGATCTCATCTCTGCTTTTTGCAGATGATGTGGTCCTGTTGG
>VUQG01038974.1:0-21221 GCA_015106755.1 Etia nguti
GTAAATGGAGAGTCCTCTTCACACACTATGGTCAATTATGGAGTTCCACAGGGTTCAGTGCTAGGACCAATTCTGTTTACATTATACATGCTTCCCCTAGGCAGTATCATTAGAAGACATAGTATACATTTTCACTGCTATGCAGATGACACCCAACTCTATCTGTCCATGAAGCCAGATAACACACACCAATTAGTTAAACTGCAGGAATGTCTTAAAGACATAAAGACCTGGATGGCCGCTAACTTTCTGCTCCTTAATTCAGATAAGAGGTTATTGTACTCGGCCCTGAAAATCTTAGAAATATGGTATCTAACCAGATTCTTACTCTGGATGGCATTACTTTGGCCTCCAGTAACACTGTGAGGAACCTTGGAGTCATTTTTGACCAGGATATGTCCTTCAATGCACATATTAAACAAATACATAAGACTGCTTTCTTCCAT
The DNA here is from genome assembly GCA_015106755.1 of Etia nguti. NCBI lineage: Eukaryota > Metazoa > Chordata > Actinopteri > Cichliformes > Cichlidae > Etia > Etia nguti. Next base: position 447 of record VUQG01038974.1, read on the forward strand.
TGAATGACCATTGAAAATAGATCAGGGTACTGTTTATAAGGTTGGTGTTACGCTGCAATAGGTGTATGCTGCTGGGGGATTCCCATGAGTCTTCAGTCACATTTTCCACTCACTGTGTGTTTATACACCTCTGTGCATTTAATCATTAGTTATTATTAATCTCTGTCTCTCTTCCACAGCATGTCTTTTATCCTGTCTTCCTTCTCTCACCCCAACCGGTCGCAGCAGATGGCCCCGCCCCTCCCTGAGCCTGGTTCTGCCAGAAGTTTCTTCCTGTTAAAAGGGAGTTTTTCATTCCCACTGTCGCCAAAGCACCTACTCATAGGGGGTCATATGATTGTTGGGTTTTCTCTGTTGTATTATTGTAGGGTCTACCTTACAATATAAAGCACCTTGAGGCGACTGTTGTTGTGATTTGCTGCTGCTGTATAAACAAAACTGAATTGAATTGAAGTCCAAAAAAATATTTAACAGTTTTAACATTAAAAATAAACTGACTATCACAGTGGAAAAAAGCAACAAAGAAACAGCAGGGCCTGGAGCAAGGAAAGGTCCCTGCAGCTCCTACTTTGATTCTAAAAACATGATGATGAAGGAGGAAATCACAAGCAGTTTCTGAAAGACAAGAGCAGTCTAATTGTTTCCAAATGTGAATCACTGTGTTAAAAATGAAAATTCCATTTGGCCAAAACACGCACTACCCTGCTGGGGTGTCAGGGTCGACAACAATATACTGGACATCAAAATTTCATTCAAGTACAAGCAGAACCATCAAAGCCATAAAAAGATTCAATCTACTTTCTTTTGAAACCTTTCTGCACCTCTGTTGGTCTGCCAAAAGTGTATGCATGTTATCAAATGATTGCCAAATTTGTCCAGAAGATTAGGGCAATGCTATGAAAACACAAGGAATAGCCAAAGTGCAGCAGTGCACAGGCACATGGTATTTAGTTCTTACTTTACTCACAGAAATAAAGTCCTCCTATGGCTATATATTCTTGAGAGCTTCCATTTAGTAAATAACTAAGAATATTTTCCTAAAAATATGAATTTTCTGAATCTAAAACACACCGAGCCTGAACTCCAGCACAGTGCCAGTGAGTACAGACACCTGCTTGCCAAATAACCAGACTGCAGCCAAAAATCTGGACATTATCATTCATTAGTTACAGCTGAGATTTTTCTTCCAACCACCAAAATATTACATCAATCTGCTGACCTGAAATGTGCTTGTGATGTTGAGAGGTTTGGGTTTAAGTCCAAGTTAAGCTGCATGTTCAGTGTAAAGCCACCAGATTTATAATCTAAGCATGACTCAAGTCCAAGACATGGGAGTACACATCTGTGAAAGACTGCTAAAAGCAAAGCTTTTGCAATTAGAGCATGTCATTACTGAACTAACATTTATTTTAGGAATTTAAATACTTATCTCCCTACTCCTGAATCTCAACCTTTCATCCTGTCACATTAAATGTTTCTGCAAAAGTTACTGTGATAAGATTGAACTAAATTACATTCAGACCTGACAGGAAACTGTTTCTCTAGCATACAAATTATCTTCTGCAAACACCGTCTGCAGCACGGGTCCCCTCATTTCAACCAAAACGTAAAAGATAATCTTCTATCTGTGTGTAAACAAGTTTCCACCACCACGACTCTTTTAGTGTTAGCGCTTTGTTTCCTCCAAATCCTTACCCCTTTTCTAATCTCAGACTTATCTTCTCCGTACCCATCAATCATTACGCTTACCTGGCAATGTCTGATGAAGAGCGCAGCTACTATGAAGCTCAGGACCAGTGATCCCAGTATCATGGAGTTACAGAACTGGAGGAACCACACGCTCAGCAGGCTGCTCACTTGAACGAGGTACAGCGTGGTCACCTGGAGAAACACACACAGTGCTTTTAAACAGTTCAGAGAGGCTATGTGTGAGGATGTGGGCCTGTTGCATGTACATATGTATGCACTGTACACATGTGTACAGTAGAAACAATCACCAACAACGCAAAGAAGAAGCGAGTGAGTGTTGATGCCTGACAGTCTGGTCCAAAAGTGGACCAATAAAAGAAGCTAGACTGTATGGGACAACATTTCTTGATTATGATTGGACAAAACTAGTCAGTCAACGGTATGGTTGACATCATTTATGCTTTTTTTTTTTTTTTAATAAAACAGCAGCATGCTGTGGATTCTAACAAGTTTGCAAAAAATCAAAGAACATATTAATATTATAAAGACATTATAATCTTATCCTGAAAGAGAACCTCACACTCAGACTGCCGGCTTACTTGTGATTCCTAGAATTTCCAAAAGAATGGGAGGCAGGGCCCTCAGATATATCTGAATTCTCATTTGGATTCAGGAGAGACACCCTCTGATAAAAATTAGCTTTTTGATGAAGCTTATGGTTAAGGCTGGATCAGGTGACCCTGACCCATCCCTTAGTTTTGCTGCTGGAGGTCTTCCCGTGACGCACTTAGCATTTATTTTCCACTCCTCTCGTTTCCCTCCTGGTGTGTCCTTTTCACTGCTGTCACATTTCTTTTAGCCCGTCCCTTATTTCCAAAGCAGCAAATACATCTGTGCATCTGATTTGGCAAAGAGTTTACACTGAATTCCCTTCCTGATGTAACCCTCCCATTTAAACTGGGCTCCCATTAGATCCTGTGGCCCTCTGAGGTTGGGTTTGTGTTTCCTCTCAGACTTTGTTCTAAATCACATGTTAGATGAATGTGTCAACCACTACACCTTGCTCTGCCTGTTAAAAAGGAGTTCTTTTTTCTTTGTTGAGCTTTTCACCTCACAGCCACCGTACTCGACACAATCCTTTAAATAATGACGGGGCTAACACGAGGCTTGAGGAATGCTAGCAAGTAAAGGCCATACAGTATACCGAGGCTACATCAGCCCAGACGCAAAATGAATGTTAATCTACCATAAATAACTGTAAAGGTGTAACAATAGAAAGGTTGGAGGATGAAAAACTTTAAGTTGCATAGCTTTGGTTCCTCTCTCCTCTCTGTGTTTTTTGTAGCGAATTGAAAAGAAATGACCTGGTGATGCAGAAACTGGCATAAACCTTGAACCCAGCAAAATGGCATGCATCCATGGAGCTGGTCACCTCGACACCATCTCCAGTTTTTCACCGAGATCCAATGACAAACTCTAGCCTGACAACATATCAGTCAGCCAAGAAGAAGACCACCATCCTGACTGAGCTAACCATGTCACAGAAGGAAATTGGAAGGAAGAGATGCACATACGGAGACCTGCATGTTACTGGACATTGGAGTGTCACGAGTTAAGTTAAAGAAGGCCAGAAAGTAGCTGACAGAGAACGCAGAGGAGGAGAAACACAATGTGGAGGAAAAAAAGCATTCCAGAGCCAACCGCAGGGATGGTAGGGAGATGTCCCTGCTGCAGACCGTCCGCTTGGAGATGTTCTGGAAACAACGCCAAAAACGCTGCTTTTCTCGACGGTGCATGACTTCGCACGGCCTCTTGCAAAGCAAATGTATCTGAAAATATCCCAGACACGAATGGATGTAGCCTAAATATTATTGTATAGTTATTTGCACATTTGGATGTTAAAAAGAAGAGCGTGGAGGAAACACGTGTGCACGAGGTAACTAACACCAGAACCTCCGTGCAAACCAAAATGGTATCAAGTCAGAAAGTTAGCAGAACTTTATGAGAAAGCCTGACTTTTTTCCAGGTGCACTCTCTCTGTGTGTGCTGGCAATAGCAGCAGCAACAGCTCTGTCTCTATGAATACCACACGCAGGGGTATGCAGCATGCTCCGGGCCTAACACAGCAAAACATCAGTGAGAAGTGGCTTCCAGCTGGTGACCTTACAGCAGGCCCTAGGCCACCACCTGAGATTCAACAAGCAGGAATGCTCCATAGGTGTTCCAGCTACCTGTACAACTACTTGAGTTAAGCTGCACAAAAGTAAGGCTTTTGGATACGTTTTAAAACACGAGGTAAAACAAAAAAATACAGTTGGCATGTTGCTGGTGTGTTGCAATAAATGTTCCACTTATTGTTCTTTTTCTTACAAACAAAGTAAGAATTCTCACCTCATTAAAAAACCATAATGTCCAACTGAAATTGCAATTTCAGTTGGACATTATGGTTTTTTAATGAGGTGAGCACCACAAATCAAATTCTACTCACCTCCACTGCACACGAGTGAAAACATAAGAGAGGAATAGTTTGAGCAAATAAGATGGAAACTATCTGCATTGCAAACACCGCTGCAAGCAAGTGAGGAATAGAAAATTCTGGTGTTTGTAAAGTGGGTGAACTGTGTGTGAATATATGTCTGTCCTTCCAACGCTCAGGAATAGATTCCCAGGAAAGTAACGTTTCTTGTTTTCCAATCAATGCGAGTTTTTTTGATGATTTGAGCTGCTCTTCACCTTTTCTCACCTCTCATGATGCAAATCCTGACCTCAACCTCAATCTAACCCTAACAACTCTGTTATCTCTGCCTGTTCTTCAGTCTTAGATAACATATCTACTATGGGTACAGAAAGAAAACTCAATATGATACGGCTACTGAGTCTCACTAGCTCAGTTCTGCAACAAATTACTTGCAGACCAAAAGGATTTTTCCCATAGCTCAACAATGGAAAAACAGACAATTGTTGCCAGGACACCTAAAGTCAGCTGTTACACTTTATAATTTATTAGTGTTTAATATATGTCAAAATTTTAAGCACATAGAAAAGCCTAGTGCCACTGAGTGGGACACATGGAACTATACCCAGAAGCTAGAAACCTCCTATAAATATCTGGTCCTTCTTACCTGTGTAGTTGTTAAGAAGTCACCACAGTCCAGGGTGTAAATGACGAGAGCCTGAACGAGTAGAATGAACTGGTTGAACTGCCAGGTCAGACAGAAACAGAACGTCGTCACATACATCAGCCACACCATCACCTTCTGAGGAGGAAACACAAGCATACGCGCACACACAGGGTTAGACGCTTAAACTGCATAACTACAGCCACACTGTCTGATCACATTTCTTCTGCGCTGCTTGTGCTTCTAAATTATTGAGTGGCTCGCCTCATCAGGCTGATCTACGTGGCGAGCTTGGGCCATAGCTCTGATCTAGTGCGGAGCGCGGCGCTTACCTGCTGTAATGTGGTGAGCTGGGGTCTGAGGTAACAGGTGATAGTGGTGACCTGCAGCGCTAAGAAGGGCAAAGACCAGTTCTCTCTGAGGGAGATGGTGAACTCTACACGAGTAGTATCTACCCTGAAAGGAGAATGATTGATGAAGCAATGGAGAGATGGTGGTAAACCGTTTCAGAAATTATGAAGGGCCAAAGAGTCCAATTGCAACCAAAGGCTAAACACCGTGAAGGAAACCAAACAGAAGTCTGGAACTTCTGGTGGCTTGAGACAAAGAAAAAAAAATGAAATCCTGAGATCATGGCAGCAGTTTTCAAAGCGTTCTGAGGTTGTACAGTGTTTACTGCTCCAAATGGACAGCAGAGAAAATGCCAGGAGGGTTTTTGAGACTGTTTAAACTTTAGTGCACTTCCAACAGTACAGAAAACTAGGCAAAACACACACACCAGTAATACAAACTAACAAAAGAAGAATTAGATCTGCTTGTCCCGTACATGCACCGTGTCTGTTTGGTTTTGTCAGTGGATTAGCTACACAACCACTGCCTGGAAGGTCCACTAGCGACCAACTTTCAGCTACGAAGAAAACTGCTTTATTTATGGACAGCCAGTCAGTCACTTCTTCGACTCGCTTTACTCTCATTCTTGTGATACGCACCAAGAAGACATCAGTGAGCGCCTGTGCAACATCAAGTCAACTTGATGTGTGAATTTAAAGCCTTTATGTTCTGATATTAACATCTGTATATATTTGACACTGGTGTATTAATGATGTGTCACAAGAAAAAGCAATTGCTGAATCAATATTCAGGATGGACTGGCAAATTCTGGCCTACACATAGACTGTATATAAAAGATGCACACACCCCACAGGTCTAAAAATGGCCAGTAGGGGGCGTTCCAGTGGTTTCATAAAGAAGACCGATTATACTCTTGACTATGAGTACATTCCTTCTAAAATGGTAATTTATTTTTTATTTATTTTTTTAGTGTTAATTTCTACTTTTAAGTCTTTGTTCATATAGCAGGGATTTTATTTTTGAGATTAAAGTCTCATTTAGACTGAAATAGACCACAAAGTAGAGCTCAGAGTGCTTCAAAGCTTGGCTGCTTGGTGACTGAGAAGCTGCTGAGTGTGCACTGACCAGATCACCCACTCGATCAACATATTAAACAAGTGTTGATTTTTAAACACTAACTAAAGAAATTAGGAAAATAAAATTGGTTCTTGAAATGCTTAAAGAATTTCAAGGAAATTAAAAACTCTCCTGGAAACTTTTTTTTTCACCACTTCAATAATGCCAAATATGTCAGAAGCCACATGATGCCACTGACATAATTTTATGTTTGGACCCAAATTTGAAATCTCTTGCCACTGAGAATTTTGGTTGGTTTCAACCACTCTGGTGTTTTTGGTGTAGGCCAGCTCGAAGGCCGTCAATTAGGCACAACCAGCTGGTAGGAAGCTAAAAAGAAGGAAGAAATATTTTGTCAATATTCCTGATCTATTGAGAAGTCCGCTGCTGATGTGCAGTGCACCTAACAGCGTTTAAAACTCTGCTCACACTACAGTAAAGAGCAGAAGTTTAGAGGAGACTCTGCGGGACACAGACTCTCACATAACCTGAATTTTCTCAAGCTTTTCTGACCCTCCAACACATGTGATCACACCGCTGCTAAAAATCATGTATGAGTAACCAGATTATTGATGCTCCCTGCAAACATCTGTGTAATATGACCCCCACTGGTCAGTTGCATAATGTATATGCTCAGATGTTGAAGTCACGGATGTAAGAAATGAAGACGATAGATGCTTCGAAGTAACAAACACCCAGGGTTTGGGATTTATAGCCCATCACTTCTAAATCCAGACGACTGGTCTGAAGTGAATGCAAAATACGCAGTTAAGTTTTCAGAGGCTTCTCTTCCATCTGTGGGAGATTTTAACTGAAAACTGGTAGAATGTAATCTGGGTTAGACAAAAATTCAAGGTTTGTTATATAACATAAACAATGAGACCTTCCCAACTCTCTCGGTTGCCATTCACAGCCTGTGGATTGATTTGCACAGTATGTGAAAGACTCAGGATAGATGTTCCACAAAAATACAAATAATGTGACATTTATGCTCGCTCCCAAGTGGCGGTCCAGCGTCCCAGCATCAACAGTGAGCAATACAAAGCAATCGCTTAAGTTTACTTCACACTAATGTCAACAAATGACTGGTTCAGACCAAAGAAACTGATTTTAACTCCACATAAGGAAAGGAAAGAAAAAACTTTTTTAGATGGTATTTCCCTACTGACAACATACGTGAAGAAACAAATGAACTACTGCTTTCGGTATTCAACAATTTGTCATGATTAAGTAGGCGGGTAAGCTAAGATCAGCTAAGATTAGCCAGACGAAACCCATCTAATGAAGGATCAACATCAGCAGGGAATTGGACTCAGAGAGCTTCATCCAAACTCAAGGAGTGGAGCTAACCTACTTTGTCAACTTAACCGACTAACCATCACCAGGTGGCTAAAGCCTCAGTCACACAGATGTTGAGACTGGTTGGCAGCAATTTCCAGGCATTAGGAAAAAGTTGGCAAGCCTTTGCTGCAGGTTGCTGGCTGTTCGTAGCCAGCAGTTAATAGTAGTAGTAGGAAAAAACACCGTCTTATCTGCAGACACTTGCAAATTGCTCGTTAAGCAGCAATAAAATTCTGAATTGAAACAAAGACTGTATGTCTTCAAAGTAAAACTTGCTCACAACTTTTAAATGGCAGGTTTCAGTTTTGTGCCTCACTTTTTTCATGTTTCGCTAACAGTTAAACAGTCAACCATCCTGTCCTTTATTTTACTATTGGAAATTTAAAATGTTACACGTAGACAGTGCTGCTAGGCTGCGTGGTTTCAATGTGAAGCTTAAAGTTACAGTGTGTAAAGTTTTCACTGCTAACGGGTTACAGTCTACTAATTTTTTTTTAACCCTCTTAATTCAAGAGCATAATCCTAGCTATGGTGGTCGCTGTAGGACAAGCATGTTGTGGTCACCCAAGAGTGATCAAAATGTACTCCATAACGGCTGCGGCCGGCATATTTTTGTCTTGTTTGGACTGGATCTTCCCTAAAGTTTTTCCTCTATCTGTGGAAGGTTGTCAGTCCACTGTTTACCTCAGCTGTCAATGCCAGGTGTTAATGAGTCAATAACATCACTTCTGACCAATGACATTGATACTGAGGTATGTTTCTGAAAATATGCTTTCCTGTCAGTAACACTTCTGTTTTTGCGACTGCTAGCCTCTGTTAGCCATTGTTAGCCGCCGTTAGCCATGTCCAAATTCATAGGCTGCATCCTCCTGAGGACCCGGCCTTCACGGTCTACGTGGGCCGGGTCCTCCGAAGGCCAGGTAGGCGAGAAGTAAACGGCTGTGAAATTGGACGGTCTAGCCTTCAGATTCGCGTCACCGCTGTCTCGGTGGAGTTTAATAAACTCAGCCGTCTGCTCCTTGCTATCTAAAATATAACAGGACACTGGCGTAAATTCTCGACCATCTCACAGAGTATGATATTTAGGACATTCAAGCCTAACGTTAGCTGGGATGATGTTAGCTTATAAACAGCTGCTGCTTGTTGTAGTTATTGTTTGGGTGGCTCGTTTACGAAAACATCAATTTGTTGGAAGACCTAATTACACACTAATCTATTCATATTTATGAGTACAATATCGTTTCTTTGTGTTACCTAACCTCAAAAAATTACCGACTGCACCTTTAAGAGTTGATCCAAAAAAATAAAAAATATGAAAAAAAGGACTCTTTGTTATATTGAGAGAAAAACTGCCATGACAGAGTCAAGTGCAAGAAGAAAGGAACTAACTCTCTCCCACTTCACTGTGTCACGCACACAGAGAGTTATTACTCACCTGTTAAGGATGTACCAGACCCCGGTGAGCGCACCAGCAAGCCAGGAGCCAGACAGAAGCCATGCTGTGAGGTACAAAGCGATCACATACACAGCTTGGAGCGAGAACACTGTGTAAATATAAAAGTACACGGGCTCCAAATATGACTGGGCCACACACACAAACACAGACACACACACAAAGGGAAGCCATTAGTTCATTAGGCAGTGCGATTGAATGCACAGAGTTGACAACAGTGACAGCAACTGACTCGGGCACTCGAGAACACAGTGGCATTTTCAAAGTTGTGTCTGATATTTCACTCCCTGACATTCTTGTCTCTCGGTGAGACGGCTGATGAAGCTTAGTCGCGGTTTCTCGGTTAATTGTTATGCCAATACAGAAACCTTTTCCTCCTGTGACAAGTGTAAGGGCTCCGAGTCATGTCAGCTAAAAAGACAGAAAAACAAAGGAATGCCACTGCAGCGCAAACACCTGGTATCTCCTCATTTGACTATGATCATTACAGTAATAATGCCAAAAGAAAATAGATTTTTCAAAACACCGGAGTGTGACTTTACTTTCCCCCACACACATAAAAAGGATGTGTTAATTAACAGAACAAATGACAAAAGTCCCAGACAGCCTAGCTGGTGTAGCTGCAGTCTTTAATCTTTTGTGTGTTACCAGCCGAGATGACAGGTCAGTGTTGTATCACCTGTATGGGCAACAATCTGTAGAGAACACTGAGAAAGACTTCTTGGTAGATATTCATTCGTTGCAAGAGGTTAATGGTCCTCTTGGATTCTGTCAAGTTGTCATGGATCAATTCTTTGAGCCCTGCAAACACAAAATTCAAACACAAACACACCATTTGAAAAATGCCACTATTTCTTTAATATTTTTTACAAACTGATGATTATTATTGGCTTTATGACAGCCAGGGAGGAAGGGGTGTTAATGTTTCTCAAAGCTCAGTTGGCTCATTTATTTAGCTCAGACTCGTGCCATTAGAAGAAAACAACAGGGTCTGAAAATTGTATCGACCACTAAAAACACAGCGTGTTCTGTTTGAAGTTAAATTCCTTAATTGCTCAAAGCACACTTGGAACTCTTCAAACTTCACTTCAATTCCTGAATTTTAGCAAACTAAATGTTGTTTGTTCTGTTTTTCTCCAAAAAAACCCCTAAATGACCAAAACAGCAGCATCTAATGAATAAAGCATGTGAAAATTTCCTGCAGTGCTTTATTGGAGATGGGTTGTGGGGCAACTTCATCCCCCATGAAATAATAAAAACAACCTTTGAGGAAAAAAAGATTTTTGGTTTTAAACATTAAAAATGTAACAAATGCACCCCATGTACAGATGGGTGTGTCCTCACCACAGAGGCGAGTCAGCCCTCATCTCACCATCTAAAAACGGCAAAAAGCCAAACATATAAATCTTCTTTCTAAGCAGATTGTTCATATGGCAACTCTTAAAGTTTTTGCTATTTCTCAGATATGTTGTTTTAGGTTCGTCAACCTAGCGACAGCCTTCTTCATTTGCATCGACATCTCTTTGGACCTCAAACTGAGAATTAAAGGCCCGGTCTTCCACGCAGGCCAAGACCATGCACCTCGTCTATGCATGAAGATGAAAAATGTGTCATTTTTGACAGAACTATTCATTGTTCTGCTTATAAATTGTTACAAACTAGAACTTAAGTTCCCAGTAATAAAACACAAAAACACGTGTGCATCTTCACAAAACACGTCATGACAAAGTGACCCGGTTTTACAAAGTGCGTCTTTAAGGACTGCTGGATTTTCACTGTATATAACCGATCGATTCCCTCTGACTCCGAGTATGTGGCTGACGTGGCTCATAAATACGAACCCGCAGAGCATTATCATCACCTCTGCTTTAGTGCATTTTCAAGTGCTCTCGCTTTTTAGGCTTGATGGTCTGCAACTTTACTGTTTTAGTCCACTCTCACCTCCCATCAGTGCGGTTTTCAGCAGACAAAGGCAGGCAAAGTTAATGACTAGCTGTGGAACATAGAGGAGCTCTTAGCAGCTTTTTACAGCCAGATTGTTTCCTGTGATGCTGGTGGGGAACACATCAAAGAGGAAAAGAAGGTAAATATTGGACTTAGATTTGCTAAGCTGCCAAAAACATTACTCCAAATGAATGCTAATGTTGGATGCTGGATGTGTCAACGGGGAAATATTTAAAAGGACATATTACATCAGTGTTTTGCACACAGCTGGTTTCTTCTCCATTAAATGGGAAAAAAAACCCTCTGTTTTCCAGTAATTGAGGTTTAAACTATAATTTAGGTTTATTACTACTTAGCTGCCAAGGGCATCAAAAGTGGAGAGGCAAGGGGCCCTCGTCTCCCCTCACTTTATGCCCTACTCTCACATCCTTCAAAAAGATTTAAAGTTTAGGTCTTCTTGCTCATTTTTAACCAAATCTTTTCTTTTTTCATGCTTTAGGTGGTCAGAAGTGCCCCCCTAATATTGTTTAATATTTGTTTGGACTTCCTGGAACAGCCAACATAAGATGACGTGACATGGCATGACATCATACATATTCAAGAGTAGAAACACAGAAACAGACCTTCTATTTATGAGGGGCAGCCAATCAGAAAAAAAAAAGCTAGTTATTTAAACTCTAGTGAAAATAAAAGCTCCACTTTAACATGAAAAACTCAAAGGGGAATACACCTAGAATGATCTTTCATTATAGACCTGAAAAAATGGACGACTAACACCACCACAGGAGGTCAGAATTAAAGCACAAAGTGTTGGTGATTATGTTAGGCTATGTCTTGTTTTTTTTGCCTCTTCCAAATGAGATTGCTGAAGTGGTGTTTTGTCTCTTGCCCCATCTGACTTTTAAAGCTATGGTGCTGCATGTTCTAATCTCAGCAATTATTTTGGTACGATGGCATTATTACAGAAGGGAATGATGGCAAGAATTACTAAAATAACACTAACATGTAAAACAGAATTACATTTTAACATTATTATGTCACAGAAAACACTGTTGCTGGTGTTATATGAGCTGATGCGTGCACTGATAGCATTAATCCATATTGGTTACTCCATGCAGTATCATCACCATGTACTCGGTTTGACTGAAACAAAGTGTGACATGGAGTGAGGAGCGAGGGCTGAGTTTCTGCTGCAGGCTGGGATGTGTCAGCCTGATTTTCACTGTGTTCTTGATCCATGTAAAACCATAAAAACCAGCACGGTTTTGCATAAACAAAGTGCACATTACCACCCACACGCATGACCCACTCGACTTTGTTCATTCATTTACGGCATTTGCTGTCATGTCTTTCTTTTTCCACCTGACTCTGTGTCCTGCCTTCCTCGCTCATCTGGATTCTTTCTCCTATTTTAGCTCATTTGTTTAATATATCTTTCCTTCACATATCCCTTCTTTTCTTTCATTTCTTGCCTTTTCCATTATTGCCTCCTTTCTCACTTTCTTCCTATGCCCATCCCTATCATTTCTCACTTCTTCCATTACCTGCTGTCACTTCAGCGCTTCATCCTTAACACCAAAAACCTACTGTAGTTTGTGGATAACGAGCTGCTGTGCTGTGACAGAAAAACAAGGGAACATAGAATGGGACAGGAAGGGAGGTCAGCCAGTTCCTCGACTGATTAGACTACAGCTCAATTATTTGCCTTAGTGAAAATTAGGCCCATTTCCAACAAGGAATTTTACATGATAACGGGAACAAAATAATTAGGCTAATTTCCCTCAGACCAGACTGTGCATCATGAGAAAAGTGCAGTGATTTGTTTGGTCTGGTGGAAATAATGGAGTGAAAAACAGTTTTTCCTTACAAGTATGGATAGAGACAGCCACCTGGTGTTGGCAACCATGTACAAAGGAAGGTGCTAACAAAAGCTAGCTTCCTAAAACAAGAAGTTACCACATAAAAACTGTAGGTCCCAGGTGATGCTATGCTGTAGTGACACAAGACTTTGTCAAGAATCTCGGCAGTATCGAACACGGCAGCACGGCACTGGTTACCACCATTTCAGCCAGTTTATTTCTAGACAGGTTTAAAGATAATAAAAGTACATTTTAGCTGTATTTCCACAAAGTTCAGCTCTCTGGAGGACAGTGACGAAGAGCTGGAGAGTTTGCAAATTTATACTGAACAGTGTTTGGAGCGAGTTGTTATGTGGAAGCCTAATCAGCAGCAAAGGGACTCCGTCCACCGAGAGGAGCCACCTTGTGGACTCCCCTGAAGCGGCCTCTACACATTTGGCCGGACTCTAACCTGTGTGTGTTTCTGTGATATAAATCACACGCTAACATTTTTCTGATACCAACGAGGAGCTCGGTGGAAGCTTGAGTTTACCTGCATACATCGTGTTCACTGTGTCACCTGTTGACCACCTGTTGCTGACTTAGGACACACTGGTGATAGTCACAGTTTTGTACAAAAAAGGCAAATGTGCCTCATCGTTCATCAGCTCAGAGAGCTGGGCTGCTAGGAGCTCGTGTTTACCTTCAGAGTGACTTTCTACGATTTAAAATGAATAGACGGGATTTAAGAGGAAGGAGCGAAGGACACCGAGCAGCAGATCAGGCATAATGGAAACAGGCCATAAGTTTATTAAGGAACCACGTTGGAATAATTTGTTTCCAGCAGTTTGGATAAGTAAGTGCTGTTTGAAGTATGAAATTTATTTCAGAATTGCTAAAATAACTCTCTGAATGAAATTGTTAGTGACCTAAAATTAATTGAATGAATAAATTTTTTTTTTTTTAAATTTAAAATGAACTTACATAGCAATGGAAATACTTGTATATTCCTCATAACACCCAGAAATGATTATTTAAGATAATGATTTGTTTTTCACAATAATCCTTGACCGTCTCAGACCATCACCAGCCGACATGAATGCGTTTCCTGAATTCTGACATCCAGTTATTCGAGCAGCTCGGTGGCAGAACTATATTACTGAGGGACACCGTTACCAAAAGGATCAGTGGGTTTCATGAAATCTATGTATTTTTGATCAAAACATTATTTTGTAATGCATTTGGTATGAAATGGTGGTAATGCTCTCTCTTCTCTCTCTGCAGCTTCATCTAAAGACACTGATCAGCTCCAGGTGTTATCAATAAGCTGTAGGTCAGTAATGACCAGAACACCACTCCCTGGCTGTATGGATCTAGCAGCAGGTGATCTGTATCTGTACTAACACCTTTTTCTGATCCTTATTTTCTCTCCTAGACATGTCTACATAGTCATGGAATGAGTTTCCATGGCCGAGCAGCTGCATCCAAGCCTTACGTCACCAAGAGCAATGCAAAGCATCAGCTGCATGTAAAAAACGCTGCCATCGGAATCTCTAAGGTTCTCTGAAGTTGGGAACTGATAAGAATTTAGCAATTACGATTCCATTATCGACATCACTCATCGATTCGATTCTCTTACTGATTCCCATCGGGATCTAACTGGCTCTGCTTTGAGAGTCACCACCATCTAAACAGCACATCAAATTATTACATTCTCTGTGGTCAGATGTTTCTGTATGTTGGAGGAATTTCCCCTCTGTTGTGATAAGTGTTTGGAATCGTTACTCAAAAAAACATGACATTTACACACATTACATAGAACACTAATGTGGACATTATGGAACAGTAATGCAATGCTTTACTTAATTACTCGGAGTCTGGCATGGCAGACTCCGCAGGGCCAGATGGCTAAGGCGGAGCGTGCTGAGGCTCCACAGGACCTGCAGCCAGCTCGGGTTTCTCTGGCTGGGGCTGTGAAGGGCTTGCAGCAGGCTTCGGTGACTGGTGCTCCAAAGGATGCTGGAAGAGCATGTCCCCAGCCGACTGGGAAGGTGGCTGGATGGGCTCTCCAGCGCCTCCAGCCTAAACGAGGAACTGCTGAACAGGCTCTACAGAGAGCCAAACCTGGGCTGGCAGCCTCAACCAAACCAGGCTTACTTGGACTACTCTCTGGATAGAAAACAAGACTATCATGGCTACCTTCAACACATCTTATTGTCTCTTTGTTCATATTGTCACCATCAAAACTTTAGCTTGGCAGTTACGCAGCTGAAATAAGTCATTTCCAGAGACTGAGCTCCCATAAACGGTATTCAGATTCACTCCCCTGCAAATAACAGCGAGTTCAGGCTCAACATTTTCAGTCTTTAGTTCTTTCTTTGAACAAAGAAAATGAAGGCACAGCCTCATTGCTGGCCGACCTGGAAACAGTTTTTAAAGAAGCAGGACACTGGGTGGCCATAGAGGACACAGAGAGAACCAGTCTCTATTTACCACTACAGAGAGAACTGGAGGTGAAAAAACACAGTCACTCACCTCTGGCTGTTGCTCTGGGGAAGTCCCAGACTCCGACCATGGTGCAATCTGCTGGCGACGTGAACACTGCTTCCTTGTAGGAGGAAGAAGGAGGGGAAGCCCCAGTTATTTTTCAGCATGTGATGGAGCAAATACTGAGTGGATTGAATGGAGTTCAGTAATATATGATATACTTGTCACTGGCAAAACAGATGAGGAGCACTTGAGAAATCTGGATGCCACACTGCAGTGGCTGGAAGAACATGGGCACATAGTCTGCAAAAATATGTATGATTTCTCACATTTTTCTCTATTCAACTGCGTTCCTATCTGGGACTTCTCATCAATTATGGGAGGTTTATTCCAAACCTGTCTTCCATGCTCAAACCTCTTCATCAACTTTTGGGCCATGACGAGAAGCTCCTATAACTTCTCTGCACGTAAAACGACAGACCAGACCTGAGCCTGTGTTGTCAGGACCCAGGAGGACATTATGTGACCTGCAATATCGACCACTTCCACCAGATGAAGCCAGATAGTACTTTAGCTCAGGCCTGTCACTAACTTGCACTAATTCACTTAAATAAAAAAAACCAAACTGTAATACCCTCTGTTGCCCACACGATATCGCACTCTGTTAAATAAACCTGTGCTTTCTTCTTCTTCACTTTTGACTAGCGCTCTACCACATCACTCCCAGTTCTACCGGAGGTTTGTGCACCTTTTAAACAAAACAAAGACATGAAGACAGAGACAAAGACATACATTTACACCACTTCATCACTTTACTCGCAAGGGACTTTAACCCAGCATTTTAAAACACTTTTTCAAAGAAAAAACTTTAACCATGGATTTTCAAACTCCTTTCCCGAAAGGACTCAAATCATAACTTTTCAAATACAAAACAAAAAAACAATAACAAACAAACAAACAAAACCAAAACGCAAAAAACTTCAAAGGACTCGAACCTTAAAATTTTAATTTTTTAACCCCCTAAATTTAACTTGAAATTTTAACCTTCACAGCCAAAACATTTAAATTCATAAACACATCAACTTTGAACAATTTTTGGTTCCTACCACTTGTTCACTCGCCAGAGTTTTTTACTTTTAAGTTATGTGGCCCCTAAGATAGTTTTGTGCTCCATGTTGACAGGTTTGTAACATACGGTTGTTAGAAATTGGCTGCTTTTAAGAAGCACCTGGTAGTACGATGAGGTCTGGGAAGAATGCCAGGAAAGTTAAGCCATACAAGTCTTGAATATCATAGAAGAAGCAAAATTATGTAATCTGACACATTGATCAAAGTAAAACATGAATAAATACATCTAATATTTGACTGTTTTTTAATGAAAAAATTTGGACAGAAATTGGGAAATAATTGTAGCCTCAAGTTGAAATTTAAGGCATTGAAAGTCAAATTTTGGAAAGTTGCATAAAAAAAGAGCAGGAGTCCATGCTTCCTCTCAATATTTGAGAGGTTGCGTTGCTTTGCTTTGTGTTGCCTTGCTGTTCTGTGTGTTGTGATGTTCTGTTTTGTTTTTTATATAACTCTGTTCAATAAACTCTGTTTCAAGAACTCTGCTCTTTTCCATAGGATCCTTTTGAGTAGGGATGGGAATCTAGAACCAAGAACCGGCTCCCAGTAGTCCAGTTCCTTGGAATTGTTAGTCCACCGGAGTGTCGGAGGAGGAAAATAGTGGCACAGTTTACAGCGTGGATGTGAACATTACTTTAATTTTTATTGCACAAAAGGATGAGAGCGCGATGGTAAAGTGGAGACTGCTCCAGGACAGAAACAACTGCATCAGACTGTTAACACAACTTTGGCTCTTCGCACACACATGGACAGACAACTTGCTAACGCTAAGCCAAGAGCCCAGAGTGGATGTTAAAGCTGAGTAAATGCTGACTCCAGCCAAGCGCCGTGGTAAAGCGAGCTATCATTTGTGGTTTCTAAAGTAGAATATAATGTCTTTGTGCTGGTTTTCATCTTTGCTTTGTGCTGTCAGTTTTGTGTTCATACCTACATACTGAGAGAAAGATATACGTGTCCTCATTATGATAGGGATTTGTGTTGGTGTGTGGGGCTGTATCCTCTAGGTTTATATTATTAATGATGATTATGAGACAGTGCGCTTTAGATCATTTTACAGAGTAACATGAAAGTAGCATAACGAGTGGTATAACGAATGTCTTTATCCTGGATGCATTACTTTTAAGAAACGTGTTCTGTGTGATGTGTAATAACTTTTACTTTACCAGTAATGACTCGAACACTGATCACAACAAAGAGGGGAAATACCTCTGCATAAATGTAATGTCTTTAATATGCTGCTTAGAGATGCTGGTGACAATGAACCTATGAGAATTGGTAAAGGAATCAATAAGGAATCAAATCTTGAAGTCATATTGATAATTGAACTGGAATTGCAAAATTGGAATCTTATCAATTCCCATCCCTACTTTTAAATGATTTTAATTGGATCAAAAGAGCTAAATCTACAAGTGATTGGCTTAATAAAGTTCCTCATATTGGCTTTAAAATTGCAACCTGACAACACTCCAATTTTCTCAGGTAAATGGAGAGTCCTCTTCCCACACTTAGGTTAATCATGGAGTTCCACAGGGTTCCGTGGTAGGACCAGTTCTGTTTACATTATACATGCTTCCCTTAGGCAGTATCATTAGAAGGCATAGCATACATTTTCACTGCTATGCAGATGCAGGGGTCCCTTCAGGGATTTGGGGCCCCACCCCTTTAATGTTGCACACCGTGCAACACAGAAGCACACCAAGCCGGCAATAAGTAGGATTCATTCCTGGTGGGTAATGGGCTCTGCCAGGGCTGCCCTATGTCACCCATTCTGTTTGTAATTTTTATGGACAGAATTTCTAGGCATAGCTAAGTGGTGGAAGGCTTTCACTTGGGTGGTCTCAGAATCTCATCTCTGCTTTTCGCGGATGATGTGGTTCTGTTGGCTTCATCGGGTGATGGCCTCCAGCTCGCACTGGAACAGTTCTCAGCATAGTGTGACGCGGTGGGAATGAGAATCAGCATCTCCAAATCTGAGGCCTTGGTCCTCAGCCGGTAAAGGGTTTAGTGCCCACTCTTGGTCAGGGATGAGTTCCTGCCCCAAGTATCTCGGGGTCTTGTTCACCAGTGATGGGAGAAGGGAGCAAAGATCGACAGATGGATTGGTGCTGTGGCTGCAGTGATGCAGACGCTGTAGCGGTCCGTTGTGGTGAAGAGAAAGCTGAGTGTAAAAGCAAAGCTTTCGACTTACCAGTCGATCTACGTCCCTACCTCACCTATGGTCACGAGCTGTGGGTATCTCTCTTAGAGATAGGGTGAGAAGTACGACCATCTGGGAGGGGCTCAGAGTAGAGCTGCTGCTCCTCCACATCGAAAGGAGCCAGTTGAGCTGGTTCAAGAATCTGACAAGGATGCCTCCAGGACACGTTGGAGAGATTATACCTCTCGGCTGGCCTGGCAGTGCCTTGGTGTTTCCCCAGACAAGCTGGAGGAGGTGGCCAGGGAGTGGGAGGTCTGGGCTTCTCTGCTTAGGCTTCTTAAGCATGGACAAGCTCAAGCTGTTTTCTGACAGAAATTACCTCCTAAGCTGGGAATCCAAATTCTCAGTGACTCCCTGATAGAAAGTCTCCATTGTGAAACTCCTGTCAATAAATCACTTGAACTGCACGTTGTAAGATCTTGGGGTCTTGCTTCAGAGTCCTTCACAATTTTTCCCTCTATTGGTTATGATAGTTTGTAGACATAATTAAATATGTGAAAGGACTAAACCCAAGTTGGTATTTAATAATAATAACTGCACATTTTAACCAAGTTACAGTCTTAAAGTAAGTAAGCTACGGAATCTTTAATCTTTCGGTAAACTGTCTCAATAATGAGAAAGTGAGACAAAACATTTATAAACATTTATTGATAACCTTTTAATGCATTCCTTAAATCATATATCAGTGACGTTTAAAAATTACATAAAAGTCAAAGAAGACTGATGAAAAACTAAAGTACTGACTCATACATATACAGTATAGAGACAGAGGTTTTGCACATGACTACTTACCACGTGATGTTAGCTTCCCTGCAATTTTGAATTGTAACAATCATGGTGACAATTTATTGAATAAAGCCTCAGATACACAGGTTTAACGAGCCGATCACGACTGATTGTGAGTGATAGCTTGATGCCAGTAACTGGGAACATGATTGCTAATCCTTGTCACAAAAGTCTACAGACCGCAAACCAAGAAACCGGCTCTACCATCTGGCTAAAGCCTCGTGTCTTTGGTTGCTACAATACGGAAGTGATGGACTTGCATAAAAATACTATCCAGCTTCTCTGTGAGCTGCAGTGAAACTATGAAGGAACTCAGAAACCAGAAACAGAGAAGGTTCACCTCAAAGCAAAAACTGTGACTTTTGAAACATGTTTGCTGGGGCACTGACGCTCAACTTTTATTTTGCAGGCAAACCTGCTCCTTTTCTTGTTTGATTCACACTTTTTCAAGTTTTACTACGGCTGAGCTGGTATTTAGCAAGTATTTGCACACAAACTTAAAATAAACTACAGGCATCTGTGGCATTCTGCTAGCAAACAAAGACATCACTAGGAGGCTTTTGATACTGCACTTGGTTTGCAACCAGTTCATTCAGTGATGACCAGGAACCTCCAGGAACCACTGCCAGACGGTCAGAAAATACACGTTTCCCTAGCAATGGGTTACGTCCAATATGTCAGACA
The DNA here is from genome assembly GCA_015106755.1 of Etia nguti. Lineage (NCBI taxonomy): Eukaryota > Metazoa > Chordata > Actinopteri > Cichliformes > Cichlidae > Etia > Etia nguti. The sequence goes on from VUQG01038974.1 coordinate 20,577, forward strand.
ACTCTTGATGTGAATATATGTGCAGTTAGGCTTACACTGATACAAAAAAATAATTCCAGTCACTAATGTACAGTCATCTAAGAATAAACTGTCTCCATAAGAAAAGAGAAGACTTTATTAAATTTGGTTAATATTAACGAATATAGCATAATGGTGATACTTAATATCAACTAACTACAATGTACAATGCCCTCACACATTTAGCCTCCACGAACATCAGGTTCGCAATGTGTTCAGAGCAGTATATCAGAGGGCAGGGTTAGCTCAGTAGGTAGAGTGGTAGCCCCATGATCGGAAGGTCGGGGGTTCGATTCCCCTGAACGGCTACCCTGAGGTACCCCTGAGCAAGGTACCGCCCCCACACACTGCTCCCTGGGCGCTGCACTGGTGGCTGCCCACTGCTTCACTGAGTGAATGGGTTAAATGCAGAGAGGAATTTCCCCACGGGGATCAATAAAGTATACATTATTATTATTATTATTAAGAAAGCTGCTGGCCCTGACGGAATACCTGGTAGAGTGCTGCGCTGTCCAGCTGGCTCCTGTGTTCACCAGACTATTCAACCTCTCCCTGTCACATGCCACTGTCCCCCACGGCCTGAAATCTGCAACAATAGTCCCAGTCCCCAAGTCCACCACCATCAGT
>VUQG01038975.1:0-11107 GCA_015106755.1 Etia nguti
GAGCAGCTGTATTTGTACTGACATTAGATTACACACTGGTCCACTGTATTTAGTCTATTTAGTCATTAGCACTCATCAGGCAATGTCTATGGGCAACTGACTGCACTCAGACCAAAGGGGGCTGAATAATTACGCACACCCCACTTTGCAGTTATTTATTTGTAAAAAATGTTTGGAATCATGTATGATTTTCGTTCCCCTTCTCACGTGTACACCACTTTGTATTGGTCTTTCATGTGGAATTCCAATAAAATTGATTCATGTTTGTGGCTGTAATGTGACAAAATGTGGAAAAGTTCAAGGGGGCCGAATACTTTTGCAAGCCACTGTATGTGGATAATTTCCACAGTGGTCATATAAAGTGCTAGTGGTTGTGAGTGGTGGTTCAGTCCATGTTATTATTGTGTGTATGAGGGTACAGGAGTCCATTTGTTTGTTGTTGTCCGTTGTGTGTGTGTTCAGTTATAGGTGGTTGTGGGTGTGTGTGGGTGTGTGTATGTTTAGTCCACGAGTTTATATTACTACAGCTTTACTACTACTGCATACTTTTGAGTATAGCTGCAGACAAAGTACATTTTTTCCATAAAGCTTTATTAGCTTAGTGCTGTCAAATACAACCTGGCTTTACAAGTGCTGAAATCCACGAGGCTCAGTTTACATTATTGAACTGTGCAAATAGAAGAAACCCTTCTCCTTCTAACTGATAAAAGTGGTTTTCTGTGATAGCTACAAACTGCTATTTTTGTCATGCAGTTTCAAGACTTCCTGTTAATCAAAGCATGATTTGTTTCTCCATCATACACACGACACTTATTTCCTGTTTACCACCAATTAGAAGAAGCAACTAACAAAGCGGAAGGAGCTGTTTAAGAAAAAAAAATGGACAGATAAAAAAGTAGGGCAGGAAGATCTTAGGTAACTTAAAACCAAAAATAATGAAAGATCACTGCAGACCAACAGACTGAAGAGGGAAACAAACAACAGGAAACAAACTGCAGATAAATAATTCTGATTTCAAGATCTTAAACAAACATCCAAAACCAGATAATGAAGTTTCTGCTACTACTCATCCTCTCAATGATGACAGGTAAAAACATTCATTTACTAACACACTAACAATCAGAGGATAATTGAATGTATATTATTATAGATAACAAACATATAAACTTGTTTCTACATATTTTGATGTGGTGTACATATAGAATGCAAACTATATGTAGAAACTGTAATACATTGAACCTAAAGGAAATCCAGCTGCAGATAAATAAAATTCTCAGACTCACAAACTGAACAATAATTTTGAAAAGACACTGTACAATATTTTAATTTACTTAAAAATTTGCTGTCACATACACACAGTTGTGATAATCTTACACACACAATTAATGATGACTTAATTTAAAAAGTAAATTAGACATCTTAACATTATTTACATTCATCACATATGTGCACGAAAATGTTTGACATTGGATACTGTTGGCATACTGTCTGAAAATACACCCTGTTACATGCAGCTTAAGGTTACATAAAAAGAAAAGAATCACAAAACCTTAAATTAAGAATCTGAATTTAAACATTTACATGTGGTGCAGGGACGACTTTTAATATGTGTGAATTTTATAAAATCAGCATGTTACAAATATCACTGTGGTGCAAATATATTATTTCTGTGGGATAAGAAATGCTAAATATTACCTTTCATGCTTTTATATAACTATCTACTTTCTAGTAAAAATCTAGTAATTTCTGCTACATAGATGTCTATCTTTTGTTTTTTTATTTGAAAAAAATGGATGCACAGTGAAAAGAAAAAAATCTCTACATTAATAAACCCTTTTTGTTTTATAATTATAGGATCTACATTTTTCTGTCACTTTTTATTATTATAATTCATTATTATTTATGTTTTACAATATAAGTTCAAATATTTGTGCTGACATATTTCTTCCATTTACAACAGGAACATTTCTTTATTGGGTCCTGAAAAACTGAGACATGCTGTTGAAATTGCAATTTTTCATTAATTGAAATACATCAGTGATCAAATGTGTAGGTAAAGATTATTGGACAGAAAGTGCAATTTAACTTTTTTTTTAATGGAGCATTTATCGAGAGGAATCACACTGTAACACAGGGCGCTGAGAGGTTAAGATAATGTTGGACTGTGTGTGGTTGACAATCTAAAATGAGAACCAAATTCCTTTTGCAGAACCTGATGTGATATAACTGTCTCTTTGATTTACAGGTCGTGAGGTCAGCTTTGGAATGAAAGCATGTCACCAAGGATGGTTTCAAGACACCTGCAAATATCCTGAAATAAATAAATCATATCAAGACATTGGCATAGTCGATTCCAATGGAACAACCATTCAAAGCTCTGAGAATGATGTGTGGGAAACTGAAGGTAGATTTTCTCTCTACCGTGATACAAAAAGTAAAAATCCCCAGGCAGCCATTGAAGACCTCGAACAGAAGTGTAAATTATACCAAAGATCGAACTCTACTGACAGAAAGGAAGAGAAACTAGAACCTGGTAAGAAATGTAGCACATCTATTATTATTATTATTATTATTATTATTATTATTATTGTTGTTGTTGTTGTTGTTGTTATTATTATTATCATTATTATTATTTTTATTTTTATTTTATTTTATGGATCATGAGTGGTCCTAAGACCTAAGACATCTATTCCCCATCTATTCCAAGATCACTACCTAAAGAGTTTGATTTCACTGTTTTGTTTACAGAGTATGAAAACTGTCAAGGAACAATGAATCTCATTTTGTACAAAAAAGCTAAAACATGTGATTTTCCTGGAGGTGATTACAAGTCTGGGGTCATGTTTTTCTGCAGAAAGAACAATTTCACCTGTGAAGATATTTTATCAAAAAATTATCCTCAAAAGTCATTTATTCTCACAAACACCAGCCATGGCTTTAGCGCCTCTATCAGTCATGTGTCCCCATGGGTTGCTGGTGTTTACTGGTGCGCAGTGGTATCAAATGATGGGAGATTTTCACTCAAAAGAGTAAAAATTAACCTCTTGACCCCAGCACCCCTATGTGAGTATTATGCATTTTCAGCTTCTGAGTTTCAAATAATACATGAAAACAAGTCTCAAATACATCATGTTTTCATGTTTTTCTTTTTTCTACTTCTATAGCTGCAATAGAGAAATCAGCCACTGTCGGACAGACCATCACCTACTGGTGTAAATACAACCAGGATATCTCCTCACTTAAAAGATTTTTCTGTAAGGGGGAAGATCCATCTATATGTAAGCCTCTCATAAACACCAGAGAGACTCACATAAACAGGTTTTCTATTAATGATAATGATATAGAGAATAAAATTACCATAACAGTGAGAGAAATAACAGTAACTGACAGTGGGACATATTGGTGTGGAGGAGAAAGCACAGACAACCAAAAAAGCAACGTTTTTTTTGGCAGATTGTTCCTGACCGTAGGTGAGTCATGATTTTTATATTATTTCAAATTATTATAACAATTTCGTAAGGACCATCGACAAAAGGAGCCACTTTGAGATGTACAGTAAACCAAAAGGAGTTCCACGACAGGAAGTCTCAAAACTTATTTAAACTCTAGTTTTTAACGTTTAGTTTCCCCGAATGTGAAAGATGGATATATCTACTGAGATGTCAACTCTTTCTTTCTAAACTTTTTAAAAGTCTGAATGTTTGGATTTTGGACACCATCAGGTTGTTTTTTGGAACCAGAGGTGATCATATTTACATAATGTGATGGAGTGCAAAATTATTAGTTAATTCTACCAAGCTCCATTTTTGAACTGTATGAATGCAACACACAAATATCTGTTCATAATCTGTTCAGAAAGACTATGATACTATAAATGTACTAATGAAACACTAAGCACAAAGTAGGATGACTTGCACCACACAAGACGGTGCTGCATGTGTCGAGATTGACCTGTCAATCACAGCTGCTGCTAACTTTAAGAAATGGAATCATTATTAAAAGAATTAACCGCAGCTGATGTGACGAAAGATAGAATCACATTTGGAACCAGCCTCAGGTGCCAGATTAGAGGAAATACAGTTTGTGTTAGTTCCACATTGGCAGCATTTATCATCCCCAAAGTTTGCTGCTTGATTAACAGTGAATGAAATAAATAATTCTGTTCTCACTACGAACATGAAAAACCAATTTCCAGCCAAGACCCATTCCTGTCATTCTGTCATTGTGTTTTCATAACACTAACTAACAGTTGCACAGATCAGTAATAGCATGTAAAGCTGCTGCTATTTTTGTTTTCATTTCCTGCACCTCCTCTAACCCACAGAAATGAGATAGCAGGAAATTATCAGACACAATTAAAATAGCTGAGATCGCATCAGTTTTGAAATTCATCTCATAAAGGTAAATTTTTTTCAGGTTAATGCAACGTAGGCATTCCTATCCATATTATATTGTCCCCTTTTTCAGCGACACTGGTTTGACCCAATTTAGTTTGGGGCCTTCTTAAGTGGTTTTCGTTACATTGTAGGCTGCCTGATAGTCAACAACTACCAAGATATTGTTTTTATTTATTTTAAGGCAATTCTTTAAGTGGCTCCATGGTGCAATACTTCACACATTTATCTAACACATAACAGATTCTCAGTTCATGACTGGGAGGAGACACAAACCCCTGGGAGGGTTACATATGCGAGGGTGTCTGGTATAAAAATTCAAGACATGCCAAATCAAATATCTGGAATTTATTTAAAAGTTTATTTTAAAAGTTTTAAAAGCAAAAAATAAAAAATGTTTAGCAGTAGAACTCCATAATATGGGTTTTTATTTTATATGTTTCACTTGTACAAAAGAAAAGACTTCAATGATGAGGACCGTCTCTTTTTGTGGAAGGAGAGTCTTTCATTGCTAAATTTCAGGGTTTGACAAAGGAAAACACACAAACTGTCACGAAGCATCTTTGTACTGAGTAGAGCAAAAACATTTTTACCATTATTAATCACTCCATGTATTTTACTATTCACTTATGTTGTTGTACTTAGAGTACTGCGTGAAAGTCTGAGGTAATACACACAAAACTTCTTTTTAACTATTGTGTAAACCTCAGAAAAAAGCAATCAGGATGATTAATCAAGCCGGATTTAGAGACCACACCAATGTTCTACTTTTAAAATTTAAAATCATGAAGTTCGTGGACTTCATAAAATATAAAACTGCACAAATTATGTATATGTATAATTATGATATGTTACCTGGAAATGTACAGAGGATGTCTTTTTCACGGAGAATAACCTGGAGGTAAATCTGAAGACTTAATGTACGAAAAACTGTTAAAACCTGTTGTGTTTCCATTTGTGGAGTAAAACTGTGGAACAGTGTTGCTCTTTTTTAAATTTTAATTTCAAAACCCGCCTTTAGAAAAATAAGAAATTAATGAAATTGATGACTGATATGACACATCATTATGCAAATTTATATGAGAATCCTATCTAGCGTTATATTTATACATAGATTTTTCATTTCTTTTTGCTCTAGTTTTTTGTGTGGGGTGAGTGTATATACAAGTGCTGAGGGGAAGTGGGGGTAATGACGAATATGGTGACTCAATAGTGTGTTCAGCATGGGGTAGGAAGTATGTACATATATGTTCCTACTCCATTTCATACTTGATAATTGAGTGGTTATTTCATGTCCTTTAGCTTTTGTTTATTTTGTCTTAGTATGTGTATACATATCTATGTGTACATGTATATGCATGTGTTTATGTATTTATAATTGGTTTGTTTGTTTTATATGGAAGAAATAAAAAGTTTTTCCTCATAAACAGGTGTGTCTTCTGCTGCAGCTTCTGAGAGTCATGGTGAGAAATTACATTTAATGATTTAAAACTGTTGCTGAACATGAGTGGGCACGTTGGATGAAGATGTTCACAAAGTTTAAAAAAAACATTTTCATTTAAATTTCTCTACAGTCTCAAATAAAATTACACAAGCGTCCACAGTCTGGGGGATAAAGCCATGCTGATTTTTTGTTTTCCTTCATTTCCTCAGATGTAGTGATTGTTGTGATCATCTGTGTGACTTTGCTGCTGCTGCTGCTGCTGACGTTTGTGATAGTCTTGATCCTTATCTACAAACGTAAGTACATTTTATTATTCATTTGTGCAGCACAGAACAACCATCACTTACTTCCCTGTGTTTTTGTACATATAAAATCCCACAGCAGACAGGAATCTATGATGTTAGCAGCTTCTATACTTTTTTTTTGTTTGGTTTTTTAAGTTGTTAATGTGTAATCTGTAAATACTTCATTATCAATGAAACTCTTACAGTTCTTTCTGTCATTGAGCTGGTGGAAGAAATTGAATTTCATTTTTATAAGAAGTGTAGAAATTAGTTCAATTTGCACTATTTCTTTTCTGTTTGGCAGGAATTTCAAAACTACAAAATACAGGAAATGAAGCAGCAGCACACAATATCACAGAGGTGAGTGACTTAGGCAGTGTCATGTGTCATGTTTGAACTGTGCATTGTATTGTATTCACCTCAGAAGTCAGATGGTCGAGCTGGGAGTGACATCACTCCTCAGTTGAGCATGTTACGGTAACAATAACTAAGCATAAAGTTGGAAAAGCAGGGAAATACAGAATTTTTTTTCTCTTTAGAAAAGGTAGAACCTGTCATTCATCAGTAGCCAAACATCACAGTGCTTGTTTTTTTGTTTAAAAACACAGCTGCAGCGCACTCACATACAGAGCCTGGATAAAGCTCTTAAAATGTCTGTTTTAGCAAGTTATACAGTTTACCACTGTTTCCATTCACTGCTGTGGAGTGTTTAGTCAGGCTTGGTGGGACTGCTCTGTCTTTAAGAACTGGAAGTCTGACTTGAGCCAGTTCAAAATTCCTGATTTAAAATGGAACGCAAGTCAGTGTTGTCACACCCCTCACTACGATATCCATATGGATGAATTGTAAAAAGTCAGAATCAGGATCACAATTCTTTTATTGTCATTAAACATCAGATGTTCAACGAAATTAGAAGCAACTCCTGGTAGCAGCATTTTGAATAAATAACAATAAAAACACCAAGCTATGGGGTATTGCACTTGTCGTACTTGTTGCTGGAGTGAGCAGGTCTGAAGTCTGTAGTGTAGAGGGTGTAACATCATATCTGAAATGCTAGCTGGCCAGTTATTTTATTTGCACTGCATGGATAAGGCTTACTGTTAGAATCACTGTCAGATCAAATATAAACTGTTCAAACTGTGTATTTTCATTCTTTCCTGCAAGGAGAATATCTATGAAGAGGTCCAGGAGCACCTTCAGAATCCAGACTCGGAAACTGCTACAAACACGGTTTATCTCACTGTGAATCCCCCAAACCAGCCTGCCTCACTGCATTACTCTACCATCAACTTTCAAAGCAGGTCTAACGAAGCTGGTGGTGAGACACCGACTGTCAAACCCAGCTCCTCTGCCTACAAATATTCTGCTGTGAGGTTCAGCAAACGTCCGACCAACTCATCTGTTAATCAACTATACAGACCTATAGAGGAGTCTTTGTACTCCAGGGTCAAAATGACAGGAAAAAACTAAAACAGAAATTTGAGTTAATTTCGATTGTTAGAAATTATAAATTACAGAACCTGTATGGCCAAGAATTCAGGTCATTACATCTGTGTCATTACATCAGTCCATATAAGACTGATTAACACCAAACATCTTAGATGTTGGCTTGATGGAGACAGAAATCACTCAACTAGTGTCTGACACTGATCCATACTGAGCCCTTAGATATTAGAATAGAATAGAATAGAATTCAACTTTATTGTCATTGCACATGTCACAAGTACAAGGCAATGAAATGCAGTTTGCATCCATCCAGAGGTGCTTTAGCCATAATAGATACATTACAAGATTAGACTTGTTCACGTTTAAACCCATCATAAGCAGCTGTTTTGGCTCAGACAGCTTGGGTTGGGGTGTAGACGTGTCTTTCAGTTAACTGACATTAGCAAAAGTCAAAATCAGGTTATTGAAATTATTATTTAAGCAATGATTTGATAGTTGTAGGTCTGACTAAAGCTTGTGACTTGGTTCATTTTCCTTTTAGATGAGCTTCGTGTTATTGGTCTTTCCCAACATGCACTGATGTGGTTTCAATCCTCTCTTTCTCTGATTTTAGCTGCTGAATCTGTTTCTGTAGAGGATTTGCATAAATAAGGTCATGATTTATTTTGACCTTTTTTGTTTTATACGGTCTACCTTTGTTGTATTATATGTTCTGTATTGTTCTGTACAAATGTTTGTTTGGACATCAACGAGTTTATCCCATTAATATTAATTTGAAGGAAAGAGCTTAAAGATGAATTCCTAGTTGCTTCAAAAAGTTTATACTGAGCAGAAATTTTCCTATGATGATTATGATTCACCAATTTCTGGTTTCTGCCTCTTTTTTTATGACAAGCTCCATTTGTGTTTTAAAGAAAAAAGAGATATTTTTTTTAAGATGTTCAAATGTTATTAGGCAGAGGAGGTGACCTCAAAGAAGTCATCTGTAATTATATGTAGTTTTGACTGTATAATAAAGCAGGTTTCACGTAGCCAGGATATCTGTCCATCGTTCAGTTTCACTTAACATCAGTCATCAGTTCAAGCAATCACATGAAGTTGGTTATGAACTCCAGGAGTCAACCCAGGGTTTCCCAGGCAAGCTCTGATTATGAATGAGTGTCGTTGGCAGTACATGACAAACAATCACTTGGACAGGTGTGCTGTCAGCAGAGTGATATATTTTAGAAAAAAAAATCTAATTATACAAAGATGTTAGACACATAAATACAGACTTCACAACCAAATCAGCAGTATGTAAGAGGAGTAGTGCTGTACAGTTATATAGTATTTATAATTGCTCTTTGAATGTAGTGTTAGGGTCTGTAGTGAGATTAGAAAATCAATATAAAGTCTGCTTAATGCCTGGACTGAAAACTGTCAAACAAATGTCTAAAGCTCTGTCATTAAGACAGTAAGTATCTAACACAAAATTATGGTTGTTTATTCCATTAAATTAATTTAATTTAGGTTTAAGTAAAAAAAATTTGTAGTCTAATTCTTTCAGCTGCAACCAGGAGACGTTAAACAGTCTGAGAGCAAATAAACAGCAAATACAAAAACAGAACTAAAGCACGTGGGTATTATTCTCTACTACACTTTCTACATAAGATTAGCAAATACAAGGTGTGAATGACCACGGCAGACCCGGTGACATATTTATGCTTTGCAGCATTCTTTATTACAACTTTCACGGTTGCTGTTCACAATACACACAGAGCTGCAGCTCTCCCGCTGCCAGCTCAACATAACCAACAACAACAATGCAGGACCCATTACCATATTTAAGTAGGCGGGGCATGATTGCGGATGCCGTGCAGGTGTGTCCGCCTTCCCTGCATGGCACCGCAGGCCACGCCCCGCCACCCAAGGCTTAGATGTCTTATTTTGGATTCATGTCAAAACCTCGAACCTTTGTAAAACATTAAGTTGTTTTAAAAGTCCTCCTTTTCTTTTAATCCTAGTTGTCTCTTTCCCCTGGTCACCAAGGTCTGAGGGATCCTCCAGAAATTACCTCTAGTCCATACTATGAACAACTGAATAACTCATTTTCATGGAAGGTTTTTGTAGCATCGAAGCAGCAGATAAAGCCATCTGATGGTCTTAATCCTGATAAGCATGAAGAGCCATGACTGAGGGAACAGAATAGTGAAGACTGTTCCAAAGAGTTCTGATGAAAGAAGAGGTGATGGGAGACCCATGCGCCAACTTTTTAAAACATATTCTTGGTGTCAAATTCAACATTAATTTATATTAAAAAAAAATAAAATCAGATTGTAGATATTGTGCCCCAATGTATGTGGAAACAGATAATATATAATATAAAAAATATAAAAAAGATAATATTTGTTTACTTGTTAAAGATGCAGTTCTGTAAAAAAAACACACAGGCTGTGAGAGATGTAGCCCTTTCTTTTTAAAATTCCTTTTTATTGTCATCACCACTGCTGTTGCCAGTTGGATTACATGAGTTGGAGTTGATCAAGGGACCAAGGCAAAGTTGGAGGTCCACTGAAAAAGCAAATGGGGCAAAAATATTGACCAGAATTTTGTTCTCTTAAACTTAAATCCTGAAACTACGTATTTGGAGAGCCACTCAGTAAGTACTGGTTCTGGTTTGAGTTAAATTAAGTTGATTAGATATAGAAAAAAAATGTATTTATTCGTTTTCCCCAGAAAAGGTTACTCATTTCCACATTAATTGTTTCAACACTTCTTACATTCACGGCTGTTAAGAAGTTCAGCAGAAAGAAGGAGAGATAAGTGGCACTGAAATGAGGAATCCATCAGGGAGAGAGAGAGTCTGCAGGAAGATGAACACAACAACAGGTCTGTGTGTGTGTGTGTGTGTGTGTGTGTGTGTGTGTGTGTGCACGCGTGCACACTTATACATCTTTGTGAGGACCAAACATTTGACTGTTACTATACCTGTGGGGACCAACAGCCCTTATGGGGTCCAAATTCTGGTCCCCACAAGTTTGAAGGCATTTTTGAGACTCAAAATGTGGTTTTAGTGTCAGGGTTACCTGTTATGGTTAGGTTTAGGCTAAGGGTTAGAGTTAGGCATTCATTTTTGATAGTTAGGGTTAGGGTAGGCAGCTGGAGAAAGCATTATGACAATGAGATGTCCTCACTAAGATATAAAAGGCAAGTGTGTGTGTGTGTGTGTGCACGCGCGTGTTTTGTACACATTAAATGTACCATTATCCTCATAAAACCATGAAAAAGACCTGGATGGTTCATTGTGTTCATTTAATGACACATTAACCACAGAGTGTGGTTAAAAATTAACCAAGTCTGTTATGATCATGTGTTATTTTTGAGTTTAATGAATATTATTAGTTTTATTCGTCTTCTGGAATGTTTATGGTTGTTTGCTCGAATACCGGTTCCGGGTCGCTGCTCGTGCGGTCGACCGGCCAGTCAGCTGAGCAGTTTTGCGTTCTTTTTCTAACTTTAATGCTCTTTTCGTTGTTGTTTTTCGCCGTCTACTTGGTATA
>VUQG01039002.1:0-10128 GCA_015106755.1 Etia nguti
TAAATTTCATTTGAAAGGTTATGATTCTCTGAAATGTATTATATATACATACTATATTTTTCACTATTTTGTGTGCATTTGCAAGGGCTTTCTGAGCATTTACATTTACATTTAAAGCATTTACACACATATTGAGCTTTAACTGGGGGACAAAATTCTGGGAGTATGGCGTGTTGGGGTGGCTGTAGCTCAGGTGGCAGAGCAGGTCGTAGAGCAAGTGGTTCGATCCCAGGCTGCTCCAGGCTGCATGCCAAATATCCTTGGGCAAGATACTAACCCCATGTTGCCTACTGGTGGTGGTCAGAGGGCCCGGTGGCGCCAGTGTCCGGCAGCCTCGCCTCTGTCAGTGCGCCCCAGGGCAGCCGGACACTGGCGCCAATGTAGCTTGCCATCACCAGTGTGTGAATGTGAGAGTGAATGGGTGAATGACTGAATGTAGTGTAAAGCGCTTTGGGGTCCTTAGGGACTAAGTAAAGCGCTATACAAATACAAGCCATTTACCATTTACCATGTTGTGCATCTTCTCCAGAAGACACTGGTAAATCAGGGTGTATTTCTCGGCCAGTGAAAACCGTAGATATCTCACTGCTGGGAGAGTCTCTGAACCAGTAATTGGGGAAAATCTCATCCTCTGTCTCAGAGAATTGATCGGAGTCTGCAACTGGACTGAGACGTGTTGCTGGCCTACGTCTTTGTGTCTGCCTCACAGGCTTGGACCATCTTTGTTTTCAGGTCTCACAGTATAGACTGGAAGGGATCCTGCTCTGCTTACCACTATGCAGATGACTGCCTCCCACTTGTCTCCAGTCTTGTTTTTCCCACGAATGCGGACATTCCTGACTCATACTCTGTCTCCTATTTCTAAATCTGAAATAGTCACACGTCTGTCAAATCTGGATTTATTCTTTTCTGCTATCTTGGCAGCATTTCCAGTAGCTACTTTGTAACTCTCTTCTAAGTGAGATTTAAGATTTTGCATGTACTCTGAGTGTGAAATGTGTTGCTCCCCTCTCACCGGCAGCCCGAAAGCCAAATCCACCGTGAACAAGGGGCTTTACAAAATCACGCAAGTGAGACTTGTCTTTGTTTTGAAGAGTGCCTAGCATGTCCAACAATGTGCGATTGAATTGCTCCACTGGATTTCCTCTGGGATGGTAGGGGGTAGTTCTAACCTTCTGTATGCCAGCCATCTGACAGTCTGAGTACGAGACTCAAAATCAGGTCCCTGATCACTGTGCAACTTTTCTGGGAACCCGTAATGCACAATAAAATTGTCCCATAGGTACTTAGCCACTGTGCGGGCCTTTTGATTGCATGTCGGTATGGCAATTGCATACTTAGTAAAATGATCAGTGATCACAAGGATGTCTTTGGCTCCACTTTTGTCTGGTTCGAGAGAGAGGAAATCCATACAGACCAGTTCAAGTGGCCTTGTAGTACTAATGTTGACTAACGGTGCAGCTCTGTCAGGCAACGCCTTTCTGCGCACACATCTACCACAGGTTTTTATTTTCCTCTCTACATCCAAGGCCATTCTGGGTCAATAGAATCTGGCCCTAACGAGATCTAATGTGCACTCAATGCCCATATGACCTATATGGTCATGCACACTGCTCAAAACAGTCTCTCTGAGCTCTGGGGGCAACACTACCTAGTGAGATACCTGAGACCCGAGTTGGCGTCTCCTGTATAAGATGCCATTTATGAGCTGAAACCGACCTATCTCCCGAAGTAGGAGTGGAAGATCTGGAAGTTCAACCCTTACAGTAGGCGGTGGGCTTACCCCATGCTCAAGTTGGGAAATGACATGCCTTAGACATTGGTCAGCCCTCTGTTTACCCATAAACTCAGCCTCAGTCAATTGAGGAACAATAGGTAATCCTCCAAGCTTATCTTCTTGTCCGTAGCTGTCAGGCACAGCATCAGAGGACATAGCAAGAGTTTCAACGAGGGTAACACAGCCATCAAAACTCAGATCAACAGAGCTGGCACTATAGATTGACTGTCTTGGTTGGCCTCCTCAAGGTTTTCAAGATCAGCAAGATGACCCTGCGTTCTCTCTCTTTCTGAGATTTTAGATCATCCACAAGAGCTCCATGGGGTCTATGGGACAACCCATCCGCATCCCAGTTTTGCTTCCCAGGACGATACAGAAGCTTGAAAGTGAAAGTGGACAAAGCTGCAAGCCATCTGTAGCTGGTTGTATCAAGTTTTGCAGTCGTCAATATGTACGTCAAGGGATTGCTATCAGTGACAACAGTGAAGTGGTTCCCATATAGGTAGTCACTAAACGTCTCTGTCACTGACCACTTAAGTGCCTAAAACTCTAATTTGTGCGCTGGGTATTGAGACTCGCTATGTGACAGCCCTCTGCTTACATAGGCTTTGACACGTAACTGCCCTTCCTGCTCTTGGTACAAGACAGCACCAAGGCCTGTAGTGCTAGCATCAGTGTGGAGCACACAAGGCTTTTGAGGGTCAGCGAACCCTAGGACAGTGGCAGTTGTCAGCTTTTCATTGACCAACTCAAATGCCTGCTGGCAAGCTGATGTCCAATGGTTCCCAAATGGCTCTTTGGGATGGTGATATTGCTCTTGGCTGTCTCTTTATCTAAACCTTTTGGTTGATTGAGGATAGCCCTGAGTCAGATCATTGAGTGGCTTCACAATGCTGGAATAGTCTTTTACGAACCTTCGATAATATCCAGCAAACCCGAGAAAAGATCGCAATTCCCTGAGGTTCTGCAGAACTGGCCAGGTACGAAGGGCAGAGATTTTCTCTGGATCTGTCTCAACTCCATTTCTGGACACTATGTGCCCCAGGTACCGCACTAAGGTCTGGAAAACACACACACTTTTCAGTTGATAACTTTAATCCAAACTCTCGCAACCGAGTGAGCACCTCCAACAATCTCACTTCATGTTCTTCCAGGGTCTTCGAGAACACTATCAAGTCAACCTTTATTGTCTGAAGGTTGAGTTTTCTGTAGTCTATGAACAACCAGACCTGGCCATTATTTTTACGGACTACCACAATAGGTGAAGAGAAGGGAGACTCGGACTCTCTGATTACACCAGTATCAAGAAGCTCTTGAATGTGCCTACGGACAGCTTCAATGTCCTGAGGGTGTAGTGGACGAGCACAGTGTTTGAAAGGAGCTTTGTCTGAGTAGTTTCAATGTAGCTCAAATAATGCACAGTCTGTCCATTCGCCCCTTCAACCTCCAAAAGGTCGTAGAGAGGCTTGATGTCTTGCTCTGACATGTGCTGTTCATAGAAGAATTGGGGGATAGTAGTCACTTGCGAGCCAGTATCAAGCAGACAACTAAATGTTTTAAATTGTCAGTTGAGCGGTGCTCCTGGTACCAATCAGGCCTTTAGGGAGCCTGAATGATTGCTTTTTACTACTGGAGTGCTCTAGATTCACACACTTGCTGGTAATCTTTACGTCTGCGGGACGCTGTGCATGTTCTTCAGCCTCTGTCTGTTCCGCAACAGAGACTGGATCTAGTTTAAAGGTGAACTGGAGTTGCTGGAATAACTTTGACTTTCCCACTCGTGCTGCTTCCTCTCCAACTGCTTCTTCTTTTCAATTACTAGGGCAGAATTTGCAGGGTTTGTACAAGGAGTGGCAATATGCCCATCTTCCCCACAGTGAAAACAATACCAAGGCCTAGGCCTGCCTGTCTGTTTTGCTCCTGCTAATCTCTGCACTTCTAGATGTGTGTTTTCTATTTTTGGTTTACAGGTTGTCTTTTTAACTGGTTTCTTGTTGGCAAGCCCACTTAACTTTTCCTGTGATGCAAAGGAGGCTAACTTTCCACTGTTCTTTTTTTCTAGCTGGGCTACAATTAGATGAAATAGGATTTAGTGTATTACCCCAGGACAAAAACCACTGACTTTTAGGTTAGTCTACCTCCTGATCTTAGTTAGCACAACAGTACTAACTGTTGTTTTTGCTCTGCAACAAGGGTTCCTGGTCCCCTTTTAGAGTGTGTTTTCTTTCCATGTTTGCATGAGTTTTCTGCACGAACTTTGTTCACTCCCACCAATTAAGTACATACTACATCAATGTTGCCTAGCTAGGGCCAGGATGGTTTTACCAAATAGTCTTCAACCCTAGTAGTTCACTTCCCTGTGAAATCAGGGTTAATAAATATTAGATATATTTATTCAGCTTTAGAAAAGAAATATTGCACTTGGTGGTATATTTTCCTTTTTTTTCACAGTGGGGCTATCCCCTGGGTGTGTTTTTTCTGCACATTCGTGAAGATGTGTACAAGTCACATCCCCTATAGTATTGGATCTACCCCCCCGTCCCATTTATTTGTATAATATGTGTGTATATATATAAATAATGTATGTAGTATTTTAAATAATTTAAGTGTATAGAGGGATTAGTGGGTTTGCATTAAAATAAAAGCCAGGAGGGAAGAGTGAGGCAGAGGACCAATATACATTACTCCAGGGCAGCCTGGTCCATGATGTGACTCCCCACCTTCACCGAAGCCAGCCCCCGGCACCTTTAATGAGTCCTGTAGTGCTCAATGTAAAAATGCTATTATTTTACGTCAAAATTGTGTGTGTGATTGTATACAAGTGAGTGCTCTACATTAAAAGAAGTGATCTGTTCATAATGAAGTCTTACACTTTGTCTGTCTGCCAGGGTTCTCATGCAGTTGTAAACCCCAGTACACTGGGGGGCACTGTGAGATGGAGATAACAGCATGTGTTCCCAACCCATGTCATAACGGCGGTGTGTGTAAGCCCATTGGCAATGCATTTCTTTGCAGTTGCAGGAGAGGCTTCAGGGGCCTGACGTAAGTCTGAGTGAAAACACACAAACCTGACATGCACCATTCTGAACGGTTGAGTCACTCTGTATAAATATCATTCTTACACCCTTTAGCAATGTCTCTGCATTCAGATCCTAGTGTAGCAGAGGTTGACTGCTGCTCACTGAACAGTCACATTAACAAAAAAATTCCAAAGTTTGGATCTATATTCTAATGAAAAAAAATAATGGTTGTTTACAAATGATCAAATCCGACAGTTATCAGACAAACATAAAACATTTAGTGTAGTATCTTTAATCTGGTTGTTAAGTGTAACTCTGATTACAGCCCAGAGATTAGGGTGACCACAGATTAGAAAGTGGTTCCCTGGTGTCTACAATTTAGGACAATTTAGTTTATTTTTTTAAAAATATTTTGCATATTATTTTCACATATTTTATTAATAATTGAATCTATTTATATTTAATTTTGTATTTTGGAAAGTTTTCAATTCTTAAACCTTTTGAAAGCAGTCCCTCAGATCTAATGAACTTTCTGTACCATAAAATACATCATGTCTCGCTACTTGTCACCTTTATAGTGACACATAAGAGCCTTCGCTAAAATAGCTGGCAGTCTCTTTCCCTAAATATTGGGATGCTGCATAAAAAATATTTTTTTAAAAATGTAATGTAATGACTGGCACATTATTAAAATGTTATTTTAATTGAAAATGAAAATAGTACCGATAAAGCTAATTTTGTCAATGATGGTTTTGTCCAGTGCAGATTAGATTAGCACTGTCATGTCACATAATTTATTTGTTTTTTAAACACTATGTTTTTGAGAACTGAGGAGTCTGTAGTTTTGAAAGCAAAATGTTTTTGGTGTATAAATGTTTCCCTTTTCATATTTTAATTATAAAGGACTCTTTTTTTTTTCTTTCTCTTCTAAACACCTTCTTTTCTCTGAGTTTATTAGAAGATAAATGACACTGTAATATGTTAATAGTTACAAACATCAGAGAAAGGGAATAATGTGAGGCTTCATATGGATAAATTCTTGTGCAGTTTTTTCTTTATTGACAGGTTTTTCACACTGGTCTCTTCCACTCTATCTGCATCCTTTCGTCTTGCAGTTGTGAGGAAGATGTGAACGAATGTGACCGCAGGAATCCAGAGGGGGAGTGTGAGAATGGTGGCACCTGCATCAACACTCACGGCTCCTTCTACTGTAACTGCACGGCAGGCTTTGTGGGTCAGCGCTGTGGCCTGAGACCTGTTGTTGTCCCCGACATGCAGGCTGGTCACGCTGTGGTTGGTAGGGAGGAGCTTATTGGCATTGCTGTCGTACTTTTTGTCATCATCACCCTCATCATCCTCTTCATTGCATTCCGCAAGAAGGTTTTCCAGAAAAACTACTCGCGGAACAATCTATCTCTGGTGCAGGACCCAGCCACTGCAGCACTCCTTAACAAGGCCAATGGTGTTCAGTTTAAGACCTTACACTGCACTTCAGGAGACCCTCTCAACCTGTACTCAGAGCCAGGTATGGAGTCTGCCATGTTGGGAGGAGGTGGGATGATGGGACCTCCACAGGTCCCTGTGAGACCCATGGCATACACACCCTGTTTCCAAGGAGACCCACGTTCCACGCTAGAGAGGATGGCAGATGGACGCAGTGTGGAACAAACAGAGATGAGCACCTTTCACCCTGAGTCACCAAGGATCCTTTCAGGAACCACCAGGAAAGGGGTGGTGGTGTGCAGCGTGGCCCCCAACCTTCCACCAGTGTCACCATGTCACTCAGACTGTGACTCCATATGCAAGAGCCCATGGGATAATGATGAGTGTGAGTGAATTTTATACAAATTGTCTCCTAGTTTGAATAAGTCACTCTTGGTTTACTGATGCAGTGCAATGTTTACTATACAGGTTTATTCATGCATTATGGAAGTTTTGTACTAACATTAAATTGTATTGAACTGCTCAGTCAACAATCCCAGATGTTTTGGGTTTTTTTTAATGCAGGCTGTAGGACAGTTACACTATCAGTTACAACTGCAGCCACTGAAGCCACTACTTAGATATGATGTCTTAATAAATGTTTTTGCATGACATACACATACTCGTGCTTGCTTTACAATCTTCCCTTCCTTACCCCCTGACTCCTACAGGTAAGGCGGACGACATGGCAGAAGAAGTAACATGTTTCTCAGGAAGCAACAGAGGCAGTAACTCAGAGGTCCAGTCACTGAGCTCCTTTCAGTCTGATTCTTGTGATGACAATGGTAAGACACACCCATTAGAAAAGTGCTTCATGATTCTTTGAATACTCTAGTTTGCTAGTTTAACTTTTGGTTGCAACAGGAGTTGCTTTCTTCTTTTTATTCATTTTGCTCACCATTATCCATGCAAAACCAGCCCATCACATTTCGGTTTCACCTTTGGGACAAAATGTTTTTGAAATATTTGTAAATTTTCTTATACAAAACAAATAAAACAAATAATAATCAGATAAAAATACCGAAAGACACTCTCAGCGTGGGTAGCAGTGGATAGAGAGGGCAATGATGGGCATGTGTGAGAGTATAAGACAGGAGATGAGAGGAAAATTAAAAGAAATGCATAATATTTTATCACTGAAACTTAAACCGTCATCTGCATTGTCCCATAAAATGAAAATATAATATGTCTTTTTTTAGATGGCTGTTCATTGTTTCTTTCAAACGAGAATGTTTCCAAGTATACAGAATTTCGAATGGGAGGTGACATCGTATGGTGACCCTCTTCTGAGTGTTGGAAATGGTGGGATAGACATTCAAAGATATAAAAAGTGGTGAGACAGAGCATTCACAGACAAGCTAAGGTGTTTTGGCGGCTTTACAAGCTTTTATTGGTAGTTGTGGCTTCACACACAGGAATCTGTGTGTAAATTTATAATTTTACTTCACAGAATGGTAATTCTTCAGAAATGCTAGTTACATTGTTTAAAATCATCAGTTAATTAACTGCAATTTTTTTCCCAGTTGTACAAATTCTTTTGCCATTGCCTTTCCTGTGCTTGCCGAAGACGGGTGTTACCACACCCGCTCTTATCTGACAAAAGTGGCAAGAAGCAGGAGAAATGGAATACTGTTGTTAGCTTTATAGTGTCTTGTTCCCACATAGCTTTCTTTGCTTTTATAAATTTTCTTTGTTTGGCAGTCTGTCTTTTTCTTCCCAACATGAAAACAGCAGGTAATCAGGTGAGGTAGTCCTCTGGAGAGATCAGAGAAAGTAGTGGGCAGCCATAATTAATTACTTGGTCGTGGGGACACACTTGACCGACAACATGATGAGGATTTTCAATTCTGAATGCCTGTATTTCAGATATATGTTATATATCTGCTCCTTTTCTCTCTCTGCAAGCCTCCATAGTGACCGTCATTCGACTGGTAAATGATGCAGTCGACACAATCGAAAGTGAAGGTACCATGTCTTATCGACTTTGTGTCTCTCCTCTCACTCTCCCATTCTTTGCTAATTTCAGTCTTGTAAGTGACGTATTTCACTAAAAGAGGTGTCTTAAGCTATAAGTTGAATTTCTTCTTGCTTTGTGCAGCATACTTTGTCTTTCATTAACAGAGCCCCCCTAGCTACTATAATTAGATCAGTTTATTGAGTTTATTGTGACTTTTTAAGCCAAAAGTTTTCAGGGTTTCATTCCAACTGGTCAGCAGTAGATGACTGCACTAATGGGATCCTAGTGCCTACTGCACTATTTTATAGCGAGTTAATCAGGATAGAATGAAATTCATCCATATAGCTGCCCTTAAATGGCACAGTGCTGGCCAATAACTTTTGTGTCTTGTTGTTTTCTGCATCTGACAGTGTCAGATATGGACCAAGGTCAAACCTTCAATAGAGGTGACTTCCAGCCCACCGACCCCCACCTTTCTTTTACCACACCCTGTCTCTTCATCTTTTCATTTATCTACCTGCAGCAAGTAGACAAAATAAAGTTTTCTAAATAAAATCAGCTTAAATTGCATGTATCAAAACTGGCATGGTATGGGTCATATTAGAATACATGTAATTTACCAGCATTTCAGCTCTTATATGAAGGATACAAGTCTTGCATTAACACAAATCTCGAGGGAGTGGTCAGTTTTGACATTGCCACAGGCAGGAGCAGCCAGCTAAAAGTAGACAGTGGGTCCCAAGATTGTTGGCAGGATGGAGAGTGATGTTGATAATAAAATTAAGGCTAGATATTTTGAAACAAATGAAAAGAGTGGATAATCAGATATGTGGAAGAGTTTTAAATTAAAAACAAAAACAGGCACAAATCTGGCACTTCCTTTGCCAGAGATAAAACAGCAGTTTTCTAGTACACACTGAATCAAGAGACACAGCAAGTTTAAGTAAGAATGTTGTGGCGGTTTGTCGTTTGTGGCTCAACTGCAGGGGAGGGATGGAGGAGTGGGTTTAGAATGTGGTGTCAGGGGAGGCTGACCAACACAGCTGATCTCCATCATTTAATCATGCTTCTCCTATTTGAGTTGGATGCTGGGATCAGATGAGAAAGCTGTGTGGTGTGTGTTGAGGTAACAGCACCTGTTATTTGGAACCCAACTAACAGGTGTACATTGCAAGTCCACCTTGTCATGTATGCTTTGCATTCTGGGATGCGGCAGGTTGCCGTAGATGTGCGGTTACTCAGAATTTAAAGGTGAAGCTGTTCAAATAACCTTTTTATGTTTCTGCCTTATTTTTTTAAGAAGAAAAACTGCACTTTATGTTAAAATTTTTATTATTATTATTATTTAAAGACAATACAATTTTGGAAATTAAGTATTTAAAATAGCACTTTATTTTTAAGTCTGCCCAATTTTGGCCAGGGATATTATTTTTGTTTCTCTGTTTTGAATTGAAACGCAGTTTAAATACTTTCTTTTTTTCCAGAAATTAAAAGAGCTTGAATCTACAATATTCATGTCCATGCCTATTATTTGATTCTGTCGCCCACTAAAACCCTTTTAAATTAAAAAAAAATGTGCGCTTTGGAGCAGATTTTCTTGTGCGATTAAATGCGATTCATCGAGATTTATTCATTGCAAAGCCTCTAACTAATTAGATTAATTTTTTTAATCGAGTCCCACCCCTAAAAAAAATATACATATATATATATATATATATATATATATATATGTATATATGTATATATGTATATATATATGTATATATGTGTGTATATATATGTATGTATGTGTATAAACTAGACAGATGCAGTGCTTTGTGCTGGGAACATTTCCTTTGTCTAAAATAAAATACATTTTAAACATTCTATAAGATACCTGTCATGTAATGCTG
>VUQG01039005.1:0-12087 GCA_015106755.1 Etia nguti
TAAATTTCTCACGGAATGGTTTATGGACGATCCTGATTCTATTTACCTCAGCGCCGAGTCCACTCCTTTAAAGGGCATTCCATTGCGGAACCTGCTATATATTTCCATAGGTAAAGCCACAGTTCTTACACAAGATAATATGGTGTTAAAAAATATGCTCACTATTTGGTGCAAAGTCAGGCGCCTGGAAGGATATTATAATTGTTTCTCCCTTCTTACTCCTATTCATGAAAACCCTGACTTCTTACCTGGTCTTCGGGCTGGTTTTGCGGACTGGTCTCAAAAAGGGATTAATACAGTGGGTGATCTTGTTCATGAGAACTCTCTTCTTAGATTTAATCAACTGAAAAGCAAGTTTGGTCTGACCAATAAGGATTTTTTGAAGTACTTTCAGGTAAAGCACTTTATTACTTCTAAATTGAAGGATTTTAATGGAGGGTTTGGTGTTTCTCCTACAGAATCACTCATGGTAAAAACTACCCAACTAAAATGTATAACTAAAAAGATTTATAACATTCTCTCTGATCTTAGAATGGATAACTCTAACAAAGTCAAGAGCCAATGGGAATCAGATGTAGGCGTTATAGATGCTGAGGCTTGGAATGAGTTGTGTTGTCATCCTTTTAAAGCCTTGGCATCTAATTCTATTTGGGAGAGGCAGTTTAAACTTATATATAGGCTATATATTACACCTGAGAAGAGGTGCACAATGTTTCCAGCTTTGTCAAATCTCTGCAACAAATGTCAGTCTGCTGTTGGTTCCTTTTTTCATTGTCTGTGGAGCTGTCCTGTTATCCTACAGTTTTGGAGATCACTCATAGACAAGCTATGCATTATATTTAATTGCCAACTACATCTGGGTCCGAGGACTTGCTTGTTAGGACTAAATGATGAGCTACCTGCCGACTTCCGCAGCAAGGATCTCCTTCACATACTGTTACACTACGCTCGAAAGTGCATTATGGTACTGTGGATTTCTGATAAGGCTCCATCTATCAACCAGTGGCTACAGACTGTGATAAGTATTGTGCCAATGGAAGCCTTCTCTACAGCGCTTAAGGACAAACCTTTCCTTTTTTACCGCACATGGGACCCCTTTTTGGCCCATCTGGACACTCATTCTGCTCAGAGGCTGAAATCGGGCTTACGTAATTTAGCCTGGCAACAAAGGGACGATTGTTAGCCCTTTTCATTGTTTATTATTATTGCTATAGTTTTTTTCTTTTTTTCTTGACTCCCACGACCGCCATACATGTAGGTAGGCTCTGTCCTGTGATATGTTGGTGACTGTTGTTTTCCTGCTTTGCAATTAAAAGTTCAATAAAAAAAAAAAATTTTTTTTTAAATGTACAGGAACAGTCCCATAAAAATCAGAACCCTTTCCTGATTTCGGTTTGGCTCTTCCCTTGCTCACGATCATTGTCCTGTACCCTTCTGTACCATTTTTCAACCTGGCTGCTATTTTTTTAGGTCACTTTCTGGAAGTCCTGTACCAAACGCGTCATGTGAGGAGCGAGATCAGAATCGTATTCATATTTTTTTTCACATTAATGAGATGTTGCAACCAGAATTTGTTCCCCAAGGTCAGACTGACCATGCACAGTTCCGCTGAGGTGTCCCGAGGTATCTGAGGGAAAACGAGTGTGTAATCATGTGCTGGCACACCACGTACAGAAAGTTTTCTCAAGGTCAGTAGTCTAAGCAGGAATTCCCAGATTTCCTTGTCCGCGGCTGCGTCCTCCAGCTTTTTTGGGGAGATGCTGAGGCGTTCCAATGCCATCTGGATCTGCCCCAGGGCCTCCTACAAGCTGGACATGCCCTAACCACCTCAACTGGATCCTTCTGATGTGGAGAGGCACCAGCTACCTCGAAGGCTGATCTCCACTGCTCGTATCCATCAACTCTTTCAGTCACTACCTGTAACTCGTAGCCATAGATGATAGTAGGAATGTAGATTGACCAGTAAATCAGCAGCTTCCTACCAGCTGCATCACAGTGAGGTGCTTCACCAACTCAATGGGATATTTGGTCAAATTTAAATCGGATCAGGGCTTTGATTTTTTTTATAGACACCTTTCTGTTATTTATTTTAGTCACACTATACTTCAGGCTATTAGCACTTAAATTTCTTTTCTCTATATTGTTTTGCATGCACAGCACGTGGTACCTGTTGGCAAGGGTGTCGATGCGCTCCTTAATGCGTTCAGAGTAGATGTTGTTCTGGCTGATCAGACTTTCTCCTGCCTCGATCACAGCTTTGATCCTGTGCAGGTTCAGCTCCATGGTAGTGGTGAAGTCCTTGTGTTTCTTTATAGCTGCTTCCACCGTTTCCACTGTGGTGGGCAGCTCCACGTGAGCGAGCGCAGACTCCTGGAAGATAAAGGCAGGAGAAGTCACATGATTTCTTTTTCCTGGTTCAAGAACTAAAATTTAAAGTGAAAGAGAAGAATTAATCCGATTGATACGAGTTAATATTTTTATTTTCAAATACTGATGCATGAATTGTGAGTATTTGAATCCCCATTCAAGTGTACATCCTTTTAGATAGTCAGCTGATCATACATTATCCATGTTTGTCAGAAGGCTATTTTTAAGGATATCTGTGTTAGTGGTATGGTAACATATATATGACCAATCAGAGCCAGGGCTAAGCCTACTGGCACCACAACTGATTTTATAAAGGACGATAAAACTAAGACTTTATCTCTTCATAGAAATATGAAGCAATTAACACAAAAATAGGCTGTGAAGAACACAGAAGTTGGAGTGTGTGCAAAAGGAAACACGCTATGCAGTAGTTCAGCATTAAAAGCGCCATATGAATGTGTGTGCCCTTGAAGTACTTTAATCAGTAAGACTGCAATGAAAAAAAGAACATGGTGGATTTACTTAATTCAGTGGTGCACAGTGGTTGCACACAGATGTTTTGCTTTGGAAGCAACTTAAACAACTGAGTTAAATCAACACAAGTTATTCATATCAAATAAACTTGTGCAATTTGTGTTGATAAAACATGATTGAAACATGTTTAGATGAAGTAAGTTGAGCTCTTGGAATATTTTAATCCTTTACAATTTTCTCACTTTATTCCAACACTATTCAATAACTTTTAGCCCAATACTACTCTGTCGCTTAAATACTACATGTTATCTTCATATTACATAATGTTCTACAAAGTCTACAGTCTGGTTAACATAAAATTTTAATAGATTTACAACAACTTGCACTTCATCCATCCTATTATCTTTATCAGGGTTGGGCGGGGATATCCCAGATGTGATAGGGCGAGAGGTGGGGCACACCATGGACAGGTCGCCAGTCTATCATAGGGCTAACACATAGAGACCAGAGAGTACCCACTGCAAACTAGCCAGATTGTGGCTTATGAAACCAAGACCTTCTTGCTGTGAGGCAACAGTGCTAACCACTGCGCCACCGAGCAGTCAATCTAGACTTAACAAAATTAGGAAAGCTCTGATTACAAGGCTTGATGCTGAATTTTCCTTACGTTTTTAGCATACACGTGGTGTGTCTGCCTTTTATCCAGTGATTTTTCTGTGGTTTGAAATCTCCTGTGATCTTGTGGATTTCATGAGTCCAGGCAACTAACCACTCTTACTAGATTGTATCATGTGATCTCTACAAGAACAAATCAAGTTGTTGAATTTCATACAGATAATTACGTTCACCATAAAAAAAGGAAATTATTTTGTTCAAATTACAAGTTAGACTTTTGTAAATGTAACAACCACCCAATTTCCTTTTTTTGGGTGTAGATGACATGACTATAATAACAACGTGTAACCTATTTGAACCCAGGTAGCAAAGGCGTGAAGCAAAGATGGCGACTGTCTACATTAACAGACCCCTCTGTCATTCAGACACAGGAGAATCTGATGGGTTACAAATGGTATAAAATAAGAAGTTCATATCTGTTCATCTCTTTTCTCAAACATACTCTGCTCCATAGCATGTTGGGTTTGCAGCATAAGACACCATTTCAATTTATCCTAGTAACAAGTGACCATCTTTTGTAACACAGAAAACTCAGGGTCAACCTAAAAATTACTTGGATGAGACCAAATCCTGCTTTTAATTTGGCCTCATTAGTTTCACCTGTGTTTGTTTCCACCTGCATCTTCTTCTCATATGTATCTTTCTGTATATACTTATATATATATATATATAATCCAATCTCTGTTTTGTTTATTTGCATTGGCCAATTAAGGCACATATTTTACTTTACCTTTCTCTGCCTCATGTACTTTATTTAAAGTTTTTTTGTTTTCTGTTATTTGAACATCTTTAGGTTCTGGTATAATAGTCAGAAACCGAAGCCTTCAAAATTGACTCTCCAGGAAAATGGGTTTGTTTCTTTGCCACTGGGTCAAATAAAAAATAGGCTCATTCACTGACAATGAAATTCTTATTTGAATGACTTAACAAGCCCATATTTAAACTCTACAATTTAAAATGAACATCCTCTGACATGGGCTGTACCATAAGCCGTTTGAGCAGGAAGGACTATTCCTAAAAGTCATTAGTTTCTTCTGTCAACAGTTTAAGAGCTGATTGAAACACAACAATTGCATTTCCTCTGTAGCTACAGTAGTCTTCGCATTCAGAGAAAATAAATCAAACTTAGGGATTAAACAGGGAGATGAAGACAGAGATCAATGGCCTGGAACATCTTTGATACTTATTGAAAAAGAAATGCTGCTCTCTCTAAATCAACCCCTCTGGGCTAATAAGAAGAGCTGGTCCCTGGTAAAGATCTGCTAGCAAACCGAAAGAGACGTCCCGGCAAACACACACACGGAGGCACAAACATACGCGAGCAGATGTACACACACGGTCAGTGTCGACTTTGCCTGTGACATTTCAGATTAGAAAACTAAATCTTTCTACATGTAATACAGAGAAATGCTGACTGCATAGCCGGGACTGACTGTTGGTCTTTACCACGTGGAAAAACTTAACCTATAGAGCAGGTGAGGCTCTGAAAAAATATTTATAAAGCAATATGAGTATGGTGTTTTAATACAGCACTTCAATACATTATAAAATCAAAAGCCCGGCCATTATTTGGCCACCTGACAATTTCTAAATCTACTTTTTTCATCACCTTAGAAACACTGATCTGGCTGGTAGGTGGTCATATCTTCTTTTTGAAGAAGGGCGGTCATTTAGAATCAAGCTGGCTTAAAAGGAAGGTGGTCTTAAAGGGGGAGGAGCTTGTTTCACACAGGTTGAACTGAGGGGCTTCACCAAGGAAGATAAATCATGCAAAACTGTTCTGGCAGAGTTCAAGTATAAAAATATGAAGCTGAAAATGAGTTGTCACTTTAATTTTGCTAATGTGCTGAAAAATAAAAGACAGATTTTTGCAAACAAACTTGTACTTTCTATGTGAAGAAAATCTAGCAAATTAGAACATGTATAATTTGCACAGTCCTATAAATACCACCCTAACATCATATGCTGGTAACACAAAAACAGACATGAGCATCAGAACACCGCCAACATTTCTTCCTCCTACACTTCATCAAGAAACTAGAACATACATATAGAATTACTAGAAGCCGCACGCTTCCTTAATAGCTGCTGCTCCAACACCCCATAACACAGACACACTGCAAGGAGACACCTGCTGACGCACACGTGCACACACACACACACCCTCCCTCTCCTCTTTCTTTTGCTGGCCGAGCTATAAGCCAACGCCCAGTCTAGCTGATACTCTGCTGCAGTCACCAGGCATCATTAAATCTGTTTACAGAGGCTTCAAGTTCTTTTGGTGATGCAATAAAAAGTATAATAACAGAGTTTATTCATCATCATTTAGGCTGACTTAAGGATGAAGAAGCAGTAGTAGTAGTATTAGTAGACTATTTTCTCATCAGATGCTGACCTCAGTTCCAAGTTTAGTGTATATTAACATTTGTCCATTTCAGCCAACTCTTTATTTTTCTTTTCCTGCTCCTCACTTTGGTTCACTGTTATAAATGCAGAGTAAGTAGGATTTATTTCTGCTGCTCAAAATAAGGAAAATCAAATGACAGCACTAGCTGGGCTGCATATTCTTTTTCGTTACTGATTTTGTGTGCAGTATAGAGCTCACTCTGGTCTTGTCACGATCCTGGGTCGGGTTTGAGTTTTGTACTTTTATTTTTCATGTCATCATGGTTTATGACTGCTGGTGTTTTGGTTTCTGTTTTGTATTTCTAGCTCTTCTTTGTTCTGTGATTTCTAGTTCTTAGGTTTTGTTCCTGTGGCCCTCATGTTTAGTGTAGGTTTAGTTCTGTCTTCATGTTTATTTTCTTATTCCCCAGTCAGTCGTGTCTCATGTCGCAGTTTGTTACTCCTGTCTCTGTGCTCCGTGTTCCCTTGATCAGTGTCAAGTCCGTGCCTCTGTGCCTATTGTGTGTTTCCTGTTTTATTTTGATAGTCCCTGTCCTGTGTGCAGGGTGTATGGTTTTGCTTCCCCTTGTCTCGTTAGCTCTGATTACTCCCAGCTGTGCTCTCCTTCTGTGTCTCTTTCCCTCGTTATCCCTCTGTGTATTTAAGCCCTGTGTTTTCCTTGCTCTTTGTTGCGTTTTACTCTCACTGTGCTGTGGTTTTCCTCTGTGTTTATGGTAATGTTCAGGTTCTCTGTTTCCCGGTTTAGTTTTCTAGTTTCCCAGTTTTCTAGTTTGAGTTTTGTGTTTGCGTTTTTAGTTTAGCTTTGTTATATCTCATGTTAAAGTTTTTCTCCAGCAATAAAGCTGCCGCCTTTAGTTTATCATTCAGTCTCAGAGTCCTGCATTTGGGTCCTACATTCTGCCTGTCACACAGCACACCATGACGGGTCTGCCACTTTCTGAAGAAAAGATATGTCAAGGGAAATAAAAGCACAGCGAATATGATTTGCTCCCTCGGTAGCAGCAGTCTTGAAAGGGTCAGCTAAAAGCTGCAGTGTAGAAGCATCATCTACCTGTGAAATGTAACTGAACAGAACTTTTCTAATGGTTCAAAAGTTTCTTAGGCTTTCATGCAGATCATCTGATTACTGTACATAAGGTAGATGGTGGAGATTTATTATTACACAGGGTTTCAGTGCCATAAATAAATACCCAAATTTCAGGCCAGTCCCACTAAAATTTCTTATTTTGCCACTGACAGATAAAGTGACGCTGCCAGACACACCTGGTTGTTGAGGAAGGATTCAGCCTGTTTGACGTCACGCAGGAATAGATGAAAAATGTGAGCCTGGACCAGGACTTCTCTCCTGCTTTCCCACATCTCCAGCAGCTTGTTCCAGCCGACATCGAGTTTCTGGAGCCACTGCTGCAGGGCGGCTTGGGGGAGAGGAGCCTCCTCGGACTCCAGGAGCTCGTTCATGGCTTGCAGGCGCTCGTAGTCCTCTTCGTACCTGCGTGAAAATAAACAGAGAGCTGCCCGGTTAGTCTCTAGACAGCCTGAAATAACACCACATAATATAATGTAGAAAACATTCACCTACCGTCCAATCTCTTCCTTGAGAGCTGCGTGCTCGTTGATGAGCTTCTCTGCCTCCTCCAGATTGTTGGGCAGCTGGTCTGAGGCAGCGGCGGTCTGCGTCTGGACCAACCAGGTGAGGAATGAGTCCAGGTCCTGACAAGACAGGGTAAGGAGCATGAATCACATTTCATTAATTATACATTAGTTCATACTGTGGAAGTTTGTGTAGACAGAAAAAATTTCTTTATGACCTCTACACGACATCGGCATACTGTATGTACTTTTTACTCTTGCAAGGTGGAATTAAGGACAGCGTGCTTTCAGATTACAGCTGCTCTTTTGTTAATCCACTGCCATAAGGTAGCTGATACAAATTAATTATTTTTTATAGCACCCACTTCTCCCCTGCCACTTTCTCAGTCTCTTTATTTATCTCTCTTTATTGAGCCCGGCAACAACTCCCTCAGTTTTTACGTAGAAATTATTTATCTAAGAGTTTATAAACATTTTTGGGGTTTAATCGTTCATAAAAATGTGGAAGTATAACTTCAGATTTGATTAAAACAGTCAGCAACTGAAAGACGGGCTCTTTTGATTTATCTGTCTGTAGGATGTTGAAGATGGAGGTGCCAGGAGAAAAAGAGGAAGACCACAGAGAAGATTCATGGATGTAGGGAAGTAGAACATGCATAGGCTTGGTGTGACAGAAGAGGATGCTAGAGATAGAATGAGATGGAGGCAGATCATTTGCTGTGACGAACCCCAATGGGAGCAGCTGAAAGAATAAGAAATATATATATACATGAAGTCTTACCACTGCCTTGGTCTTTGACCATCTACCCTCCTGCTTGCTCCTTGCTGCTGTTCCTGTTCCTTGGAATTGCTCCTGTTGTCTACTTTTGTTCTTTAAGATTTCTTGTTCTGGACTTGTTTACATTTATAGCAACTTTGAATAAACCTCACTTTTTGCTCTTTGATACATTTCAGCAGCAGGTGGTGTTCAGAGTTAAATATTTCTTCCTTATTTGTACCTGTATGAAGCTCTGCAGCCTGCTAGCCACCATCAGTGAGTCCTCACATCCCTGCAGGGTCCGTTTGAGCTCCTCCCACTCCACGCTGATGCCATCAAACTGCACAAGAACCTCCATTGCCCGAACCGGGTGAGCGGTGGCCAGATGCTCTGCCTCTTCCTGCATCACCAAAGAAAAACGCTATTATATGGTGCTTCAAGCCTACTGATACTGCAGAGTGCTTAAAATCATATATATACTTTTTATACCTATTGTTTGGTTTCTTAAACTCACTTAGCTTCTAAAAAATGATATAATTAAATCCCTGAAATACACAAATACATTTCTACTTGTCCATTTAGACCCTCCAGTTAAGTGTAAAATATTATTTTTAGGGACAGATTTCAATTCTACGGCTGAAAAATGTCATATATAAATGTGTGGTTTTTTTTTAAATGTGCTACCTGTAAGTGCAGTAGTTTGGGCTCCAGAACAGACAGGGCTCCCTCCATAGTAGAGAGGCGTCTCTGCAGGGCGAGGACCCCTCCCAAATCACTGCCCACATACTGGGTGGCGTCAATGGCTTTTCTCTTGTCCTGGATCTGGGACTTGATCTCGGCACACTCCAGCAGGTAGTTCTGCAGACGTAACATCGAGTCCAACTGATCTTTCTTCTGCTCAACCAGCTCCACAATGCTGTTCCACCTGGAGAGGTGTGACAGACAACACACAATAAGACTGCAAGTGCACTTCAAGAGAGGCGAGTGTTGTTCTGTGGAGAAAAAAAATGTGTGATTCACGCCTACCATTTGCTTTTTGTAAAAGATTTGTTTTTGTTGTGGATATTTATTAAGTGTGTAACAACTGTTACACACTTAGTAAATATCTAAATGTCCACGGTTTGATAAGATGACATCTTTAAATCTGGATTACATTTTTACCTAATAAGTCAATATAATCCAAATAAGCAGCAGACACATCAACCACCAATAACATCTATAAAAAAAACACAGGTGAAGCGATTCAGATTCAGGCATGTTCGTGTTGATGATATGATGCTGTTTTCTTTGTAACTCTATTTTTAAGATTTTCTTTGTGTTACTCCTGACTTTGAAAGAACTCATTGTTATTTTGACCTGATATGACCTGCTTTAATTCACGTGAGACACTTGTTTGTGCTCCACTCTGCTGTGGTTTCGGCTCAGCCTCACACATCGCCATACAAATATGTTCACCTGAATCTACTCCAGACCAACAGATCACAGTACACACCCATTCAGCCAAGAAACAAGCGCGCACACACTCACGCACAGACACACATAAACACAAATCCTTGTGACTGTACTGAGGTAACGTCAGGCAGACCGCTCAGCAGGCAGCAGGAAAACAGCTCAGTGACACTGACCTCAGAGCTGGAAAGCTGTTTTAAAAATGATCAGTGAAAATTTTATTTAACAAATCTGTTATAGAATTAGAGTAGTTATGTAATTATGTTGTAGTTATAATAACCTGCCTGAAAATTAGGCAACTGATACTGTTTTGATTCTGCCATGGTCTTATTTTTTCATGCCTTTTTTCTTGCTTATCTATATCTTCTTCTCCTTCTTTCAGCTGCTCCTTTTATGGTTCATCACAGTAGATCATCTGCTATGCTATCCCTAGCATTCTCCTCTCAAACCAAAACGCTTCATGTCCTCCTTCACTGCATCAATGAATCTCCTCTGAGGTGGTCCTCCAACATCCTCTCTCCCTCTGATGTACTCATTTCTAATCCCATCCATCCTGGTCAGTCTCAGTGCAAATCTTAATATCTTTAATTCTGCCACCTCCAGCTTAGCCTCCTGTCTTTTGGTCAGTGCTACCATCCCCAAACCTTACATCGTAGCAGGTCTCACTGCCATCATGTAAACCTTGGCTTTCACTCTATCCTTCTGTCACAAATCACCCCTGACACTCGTCTCCACCCACTCCACCCTGCCTGCACGCTGTTCGTCACCTGCATTGGCTGTTGTGTTGGATAGTTGACCCCAGGTGTTTAAACCTCACTACCTCTACTAAAATTAAATTAAAACAGGTATTGTGATGTGTTTTTTAAATACCATATAATCATGATTATTATTAGTAGTAGTAGTAGTAAAGGTAGTGGTAGTATTTATAAAATGTTATTAGAGTAAGTGTTAAATGTCTGTTATGTTAAATATACCAAACTGTAGATATTACATCAGGAATCATTTTGAAAGACAGACAGTGTAAAACTGAGTGAGCTGTAAGCACAGTGTCTCAGTATTAGGTAAACGTCGGAGATTAGACATTAGAGAGAGAAATACGCCTTGAATTTTCCCTCCTACTATTACACTGATGTTCTTTGTGCCACTTAAGCTGGGTAGAGTTGCACTGTGTTTAATATCATCAAATTAAGTTAATATATTATGTATTTAAGCTTTTACTACTGGAACACAATTCTATTAACCAATACAAGAGAAGGCCGTGAATAAAGATGACTGCTTGTATGTTTGTTTTTGAATTTGGGATTCTTGGCCGGCCCCATCTTAAATGAGGAAGCCAACACAGATGGTCACCCTAAGACCGACTCTATACGTGCCAAGGTCACCGGACTCACGGACACCCGGCTGTCATGGACTCTGCTGCCAGACATAACTGGTCAATGAAGCTGGCTGAGACATTTAAGCAAAAAAACAAAAACGCAATCCTATCTCAGGATCTACGTGGACAGAGATAGGAGGGAGGATGGTGGAGAAGACGCATGGAAGAGCTGCAAGTCGCTATTTCACATTTACATGTCACATAATTAGGATGAGAAAGCAGGTGCAACTCCCAAAGACAGCAATTAAAAAAAGTGCATCCAAAAAAAATCAGGAACATTATTTCCCAACCCACAACAATTCACTCTCTTGGTGTTTCTCTTCTCTTCCTGTGTGTCAGTTGACTTCCCTCCACCCACCTACTACGCCCCTCCTCCTGCCCCTGGAGACAGACAGTCAGTAAAATCAATTCATTTCTCAACAGAGAGCAATCACTTCACAAGCTGCTCTCCACAAACACGCATACGCTATTAAAGTTCATTTTCCAAAGTTTGAACCTTTACAAATAAATATTGTTTGTCACATATGGTAGTACTACAGTACTACCATGTATGTTAGATACTACAGTGCTGTACTTTGGTTGCATTATCAGAATCAGAATCAGAACCGTGTTTATTGGCCGTGTATATGCACAGACACATACAAGGAATTTGGTTCCGGTAGATGGTGACTCTCAAGCACAGCATTGTATATCTCAACAACGTAAGCAGCACAATTCACCCACACACACACATGGATATATACAGCTACACATGCATACACATACATACACAAACCTACACAAGCTGTGTAAACCAACCATAAATAACCAATCTACATCTTATATACATAAAATACAGGATGACAGGAATGAAATGAAGTGAAATGAATACCACAGAATGTACATAAGGTGCAGTTGCAGTCTGGCAGTGGGAGCAGTGTGACAGATCAACTGTTTAGGAGGGAGATGGCGAGGGGAAAGAAACTGTTCCTGTGTCGGGTGGTCCTGGTCTGCA
>VUQG01039018.1:0-10499 GCA_015106755.1 Etia nguti
AGGATGTTATCTGAGCGGCAGCTCTTTAGTCGGACATGCTGTGGTCGACTTGTTAAATAGTCCGTAATCCAACCTACCAGTGGGGCGTCCACCTGCATTTCCGTGAGCTTATTCCCCAGCAGTGATGGTCTGATCATGTTAAAAGCACTAGAGAAAGTCAAAGAACATGACCCTCACAGTGCTCCCAACAATGTCCAGGTGTCCATGGGACTGTTTCCCTGATGCATATTTACTCTTGTTATTCCCATCTGGTATTTAGATATTTTATGAAGTCTAAAAGGAATAAAATGGTTTTGTTGATCTCCATATTGCTAATATTTTTGATACGCGTTCAAATGTAGTGTCTGATTTTATGCACCTTCTTTTATGTGTGTCAGTAATAAAAATTAATTGATGAATTGGTCACTGTTGTGTTTTAGTGGGCAAGTAAAGAATTCTGCTGTGGGGAAAAAAGTCAGAACTAGAACAATAAAATCCAACTTTTAATTTAATAATAATGAACAGAGCATGTGGTTTGTTATATTAATTTGAAAATGTTTCAAATACAAAAAAAAGTAGTTAGGATAAGTTCATCTCAAGTCAAGATCCTCATTGGGGAATGCGGCTAGCTCGAAAACAAATGTTTATTTGCACAACGGGGTGGACAATATAGCCTTTCTGATAGAAAAAGATACTAAACAGTGGATTATTAATGCTTCCAGGCCGCTTCATTTACAAGTGTAAGTAAATGGAGGGAATATTCCTCCTTCTTTTCCAATGAGCTGTTGTCACTAATGACACACTTCCTAATTTGAAGTGTGAGTCTACTAAAACGGTGCCAGCAGCACTATGCAATAATAGTGGCACAGCTTTATATGCAGTGACCCAGCACGAAAACTGTAGAAGCACAAGGGAGTGTCCAGGGAGTGTTCTCTCTGGGTATTTCAAGTAAAAGTGTAAAATAACTGGTCAGCACTTCAGTTTAACAATACCTAAAGTAACTAAACTTTGTAACATGTCAGGAGCTACATAAAATTGCCTAATATACAATTTTTACAAAGCTTTTAACCAGCTGCTTACGACCCTGCTTTTCCACCATGGAAACACATCGGTAATGTGCATCCACTGTTAGCACTTGCTGTTCTATGCAGTACAGTGCAACTGGTGCTCCAGCAACATTCGGTTGCTCTTTACATTTGGCTCTCACCT
Source organism: Etia nguti (assembly GCA_015106755.1). NCBI lineage: Eukaryota > Metazoa > Chordata > Actinopteri > Cichliformes > Cichlidae > Etia > Etia nguti. The sequence goes on from VUQG01039018.1 coordinate 1,189, forward strand.
CACCGGGTGCTAGCATCTCCTTGTTTGTAGCCTGGTTTTACTCTATTCCACCTTCAGCTGTAAAATGTTTTTTGCATATTTTTTGAGCTTTGTTGGGAGTTGTTGAAATACCGAACCTCCTGAATTGTAATCGGAAGATGAGATGTGGCTCTTGCTCTCAGACATGCCCGGGCTTGTCCTGCTGCACAGAACATGGATTCATGGCATTGCTATTGCAATGATATCACAATATGACATTTTTATATCATGCAAAAATTTATACCAGTATTATCACAGATGATATGATATGGCATAAAACTATTCGCAGCTATTATGGTTTAAGTTATCCAGCATGAAAACACCGTGTGGAGTTGTGTGTTCTTCCTGTGCCTGTGTGGGTTCCCTCCGAGTACTAAGGCTTCTTTCCACAGCCCAAAAAACCTGCTTTTTAGGTTAACTGGGGATTCTAAACTGGTCTTGGGTTTGAATGTGAGTGTGAATGGTTATCTGTTTCTGTGTGCTTGCCCTTTGACAGACTGGCGACCTTTTCAGTGTGTACCCCGCTTCTCGCCCTGTGACAGCTGGGATGGGCTCCAGCCCCAGAGCGACCCTGAGCTGGATAAGCAGAAATAAATGGATGGATGGTGTGAAAACTCAGTGATCTGTGATGACTGCAGTTCTGTTTCTTGACTGACTTTACATTGTGAGGACCCTCAGAAGTGTCCAACCCAGGCTTAATACACATAGAACCTGTGTATTAAATGCCAGAGTTGAAAGAGTGCATTTGTCTGTGTGCTCAGATCTCATAGAGGCTGAGACTGTTGCAATACTTCATATAAATCATTAAAATCTCTGCTAGGTCTAAATGTTTCATGAGATGTAATCTGTCATTTGTGTTTACCACCATCGGTGCACGCCAGTGTCATGATTGGCTGAACAGATTACCTCGCTATAGTGTCTGTCTTCCGAGCAAAGCAGGGCAGTCTACAGTCCCCTTGCTGAGGATTTGATATGTGGGAGCAGCTTCTTTTCAGTCACACTTTATCAGTGAGTTTTTGCTGGTAATGAAAGAGCTGGTGCATTGTGTAAAGACTGCAAAGGGCCATTGCTCCGTTGGTACCCTCTGGATGAGGTCTTTGTCTTTCATTGCTGTTTCACACACGGCTCAGGTGCCCCAGCAAAGTGTTACAGTACATGGATATTAAACTTAGCCTGACCCGCATTGGCTTGCTGGGATACATGAAAGAGCGTAGCGGAAGACAAGATGCCAGAAGCTTCTTTTGCTACACACTCATTGAAACATGAGCTCACACACATGAGCAGTTTATGCTTTTTTTTTTCTTATAATTGTCAACAGGCCGCTAAATGTGGGTGTAGAGCCTGTTTGGGTCGGTCTAACCGAATGGCTTTCTTATATTCCCCAGTGTCTCTTTGTGTGTCTGTGTGTGTGTGTGTGTGGGGTGGGGGTCTGAATGGAGAGCAGGGAGGCAGTCTGTCAGTGTGTCAGGAGCAGTCTGCTGCCTTTGTACTGTCTGGGATGCATTGTGTGACAAAGAGAAACAGAGAGGGGGCTCGAGGTTCTGCTCCACCTGAAAGCATGAATATTAAAACACGCTACCACAGCAATATATCCTCGTGGTGACTGGTCTGCTAATGAGAGAAGTGGACAAGAGCGGAGCAGCTAATGATCCCATTCCCCTCTCAGGATTAGGTTCACTTTAAAGGGAGATGGCCTACAGCTATATTAATGCAAGCAGATTGCACAGCTTGTTACTTTGATTTACATACTTCACTGGCCTCATTAATGAAATAGTTTGGTGCAAGAAACTCTTGGTAGAGACTGTGAATTCGAGAGCCTTGGATTGCTTGGAATATTTACGAGGAGGGAAACAAAGCTTTGATCAATTACAGATAGGGAAGGATGTTTGTAACCTGCAGTCATGACTGAACAGGAATGATGCACCACCACCACCACAAGCCTTGGAACTAATCAGATAAGTGCCGCCTTCAAGCAGTGACCTTAAAAAAAATTTGCAAGTGCAATACATAATCAAACAGAATTTTAATTGCAATGTTGTAGCAGGCAGGCTCGGGATTCACTGGAGGAGGACAGAAACCTTAATATTTGGATATTGGGTTATCTTTTATAATGAGAGTGATTTTTGGGGGGGGAGTGAGAGTTGTGTTGTGTAACTGCCCTCTTGTTTGTGTTCTGGGGCCACTACATGGGCGACCACAACTTTGCAAATAGCTGCAAAGGGTATACAAAATGAGATTTTATTAATTTTGCAGGGTACAGAACAGGTTTGAAAATTTTAAATTGAAATTCAGATTATCTCTATAATTGGAACTGACTCGGGTTGCTTCTGAAAGTTCAGTTAAGCACGTTGCAGAATGCTGCTTCCCCTACTCAGGCTTTATTTGTTGTGCTCCGTGCCATGCTGCCTTCATGCTTTCTCTTCGTTGCCCTGCTCCTGTTTGTCTTTGGGGCTCAGGGCTCTCTGCTGTATGAAAGAATCAGCCTTTGTCTTACTCTGTACTTCAAGGCCCTGTGCCTCTGCAGACTAATGAGGAAGCGCAGGGACAGGACTCAAGACTACTACAATGCAAGTGAAATTAGCACAATGTTGCTATTTGACTTAGGTTGCACAACAGCAAGTAAAGAATTTTAGTAATCTGCAGTAAATTCTTTGCATTTAAATCCAACATATTGTCTGCACATTTTAACAGAACATAATATAGTTGGTCTTTGTCAGGACAACTGTTATTCTACTTGTGGGTGATCTCCTCTCCAGTACAAAATTGCTTTGTGATGGAGATTTATACCAGAGTGGGTGTCATCAGCATATAGGTCAGGTGCTGAGCTTAAATCAGATTTGATCTGACAGCCATGACAGTTTTCTGTTGGCCGACCAGCCAACAAAATCATAAAAATACAGCCAGAGCAGAACTGATGGACAATACGGTAGTGATTAGTTTACTCTTCAGCTCTTAGTTCAGTAGTCATTGTACTCAAAGGAGTTACAAAGGAGCATTTTTGTCATTTTTCTCATGTTCCACATTTCTCCCCACTACCCTCTGTTTCTTTTTTTTTCATCCTGCCCTCATCTGCTCCACAGGTCACCTCTTTCTCTCTGTATCATCGGGCTTGCGGTTCAGCTTCACACCATCTCACTGCAGGATTTTTATGAGCTAATGACTGCCGTTCCTTCTCTCCGTTCTTCATCTCACCTTGCCTCCATCATTGTGTCTTAGTAGTCTTATTTGTCTGCTCAGCAGATTTACGTTCTCGCTGTGCTCTGTGAGGCCTCGGCAAGGACTAGTTTGTTTTTCTGTCCAGCTGTGTGATTGCACGTGTGCTTAAAATGCTGTCATTCAATTAGACGAGAAAACATCAATCAAAAAACATCATTTTATTGACTTTATCTGACTAGAAATGGTATCATTTACAGTACTGGGGAAAAATCTTGGGCCATCACTCACTTCTTGATATTGTTTGAGGAAATAAGTGACGATTTCTGATTAAATTTTGGTGAATAGTAGATGACTCAGCTGAAGGGTCAGATACATCTCTCAGGTCCTGTGTCAGGCCTGTGCTGGATTTTTGTCCTATTTCTTAATGACATGACATTCAGAAACTGTTCATTTGCTGTAGTTTTTTTTTAAGGCCTGTCACTTGCTCACTTTCTCAGATTCACCCTTTTAGGACAGATATATGCCAAGTTTTCAGCTAACAGCTTTTTGGGAATCACCTTTTCTGTGCAAAAAATGTTTTATGCCTGTCAAACTGTGTTATCTGTGACATTTGTCATATATATTCTGCTAAACAAATGGGAACAAATTGTTTGTTTTTACGGCAGGCTGCTGCTAACAAAGTGCTTAAAGGTACAATTTAAAATTGGTTCTTTGCTGCTGTCCAGAGAAAAACTATGAAAGACCATCAGAAAGCCTGGAGAAGCATTGCTCAAGGCCACTATAAAAAATTACAAGAAAGTCTGGCTCCTTGGAAGCTTAACGTAATGAAGCAAAGAGTGGGTCAAGACTACTGTACAGCACTGTAATGCAGTTTACTGGTTTTGTGTTTTCAGTTGGTAGGCCTAGAATGACTTTTTATTTTTCCACGTTAATGTAAATTATTTGTGATTCAGAAAGCTCATTTCAAGGATCCTAACCCCTGGAATATAGCTCCAGAAAACTGAAGTATTACTTAACACATATTAATTTGAGAGGAGGGATGACTGTGCTTTGTCACAGCTGGAATGTTTATCTTACTGTCTCGTAACTCATTTTCAGACAGTATTCATACACTGCAGACGTGTGGCATCAGTACGCATTTTGCAAATGGTTCTGTTCACGCAGTTTTTCAGATAGCGAGTTTTGTATAAAGAAATCATAAGTAAGAATGTTTCAAGCAATATTTTGTGAGAGCTTCTGAAATCTGAGACATTACTGGCATCCTTTGGCATTTGCCAAGCGTCTATGTGATTAACAAGGAGCATACTGTGTCAGGTGCCTCTGAATGCACAACCCAGTTACTACCCACTGCAGCTGGAAAAGATTAAGCATTTTTCTGATCCTGCAGAGTAACTGTTGCCAGACTGGAATAACTGAATGGGTAACCTGGGATTCATGATCTAACTATTATCTGTCCATACCAGAGATTGTAAATGGAAAAAAAAAAGATGTATAGGCCCACAAGTGAAGCAAATGTGGAATGCCTCACATGTGTATTCTGTCTAATGGAAGCAGAGGGCGACTGCTCCGGCTGCAAAAACACTCAAGTGTTGAAGTCTATTTAAAAATACTTCTCACTTGATTTATAACATCAGGACACATTCTCCCAAGTCGTTCTTCTTATTAATCGTTAGTTTTACGTCTTAAGTAAGGCCTCATCACATCAGTCACACAGATGTAGAAATGGGTCATTAGGGACAAATTTGTATTTTTTTTATCTGGCTTGATGAGTGGTTGCTCATTGTCACTCAGTGTTATGGAGAGGGGTTGCAAAAATGGTTTTGCACCAAAAACATCCTTGTTATTGCTTTGGTGGCCAGCAGATTGCTGCAGCTGAGTATAGTTAGCATGGATCACGCTGACTTGTCTGCAAACACATGCCAGATACTTTCTGAGCGGTAATAAATCCTGAAAAAGCATGATGCAAACTGATTCTCTTATTGAACTATGGATGACTGAGGCAATCTGCTATTGACCAAAGCAATTGTGTATCATCTAGCATCAGCCAGCAACCACTTGCTGACTGGTTGGCGAATACACATTTTTCCCTCTCAACTTGTGCTTGCCTGGGAATCGCCAACCAGTCTGTAGGCCTGTGTGACGGGGACCTAAAGTGAAACAGAGTAAAATCCATTTCTTAATCCAGTAGAATCAGAAGCTTGTGACACAGCCAATGTTTGCAAATAATTGCTTTCTAATTTAATCATTAACGCAGATAAATTGCCAACATGCTGCCATCAGTCTGAATGAGCAAAACAATACTATTGACAGTAATTTATTAATATGAAATGGTGAAAGAATTGCAGCACTTTGTCACTAGTCACAGTAGCAGTGGTCGGCAGAGTGTGTTTTATAGTTTGTTTCGTTTACCAGGAAGAAGGCGGCTGATCTTGTGCGTCATGATGAAAGTGGTCATTAAGGAAAAACCATCTGCACTCCCGCCAAACAGTGTGCAGCTCTCAGAGAAATACACAATCCTGTCATCATCCTGCAGACGTGGCTGGGTGCCTGTAATGAGGGCTACTTGAGCTGCACTTAGGGAGTGCAGGGTCTGTTTATTCTGATATCCTCTCCCTTAGTGTCTTTTATCTGTCTGCGAGTGACAATATACACTTTCTGTCAGATGTGCGATGACACACAGTTGATGAAAATAACAAAGATAGAGTAGGGGAGCTTTGAGCCAGCTGTGTCCAGCAGTACAGGAAGATGCTGAGATGAGGCGGAGCGGTTGTTTTTGGCGTTCAGAGTTGAAAATTTACACTTTCAGTGTTTAATTCATCCTTGTCTAATTTTCCCTCCACTCTGGGTTTCTCGAGAGAAAGAATTTTCTTTTCCAGTGGCTAGTTCGATGACAGAGTTGCTTCATTATTTTTCTGGATTGTGTTTGCATTGTTTGTGTTTGTACAGCATATTTACATGACACATTAATGATCTGTCAATATTTTAGTCCATCTTAGGATCAAATAAAGGCCTGGGTGGCTCCTGTTCCACGTGTGTCAGGGACTGCAGATTGCACGGACAGCTATTCATGCATGCAATCGGTCTCTTTTTCCTTTGTGTGTGTGTCAGCGCAGCAGTCAGAAAAGATGAGCGTCTCTGGAGAGGAGATAGATGAACACACACAGGAGGACAAAGAGGCTGGCCAATGAAAATACACAACAACCCCAACACACAAAGACAGCTGTCCAGTGCAGGTCCTGGTTCAATTCAGCAAATGTGTTTTCATTAAAAGCAGCAACAGTACTGCAGCGTTTGCCATTAAAAGGCTGCTCTGTCTAGTTGTAAGAATATTTATTTTCTAATAGTTATAACTGAGATCAGACCTTCTCCCATTACACTGCTTACTTTGTGTTCTGTTAGCTCTCTAACAGTGCCACATCCCCTGATGTCACGCAGTTTTGCATTTTTGCTGCCGATTATATTGGTCACTCCTTAGATTGTCATTATTTTTTAATCAATATTTATGGGCATGTTTCATAAATTTGTGGCATTTTATTAAAAAGAAGTGATGGTTTAGCAAAATAATAAAAACAAACTAAAGGTTACACCAAAAAGTAACAGGTGGGACAAAAAATACAGGGAGCAGGCGGAGGCATTTATCAGGAAAATTCATACATGTTCGATCCCATTTTGCCCTCTGAACTGCTTTTATTTTTCACAGCGTAGATTCAACCTGGAAACGTTCTTTAGACTCTGTTTCTGTTTCCTGTGTCTGACAGAAAAAAAATATCTGATTTCTAAATCACCAAATATCGGTATCAGTCTTAAAAATCCTGTATCTGTCAGGCACTACTTGGCATTACTTGGTAATAGATTTTCTATCACAGAGAGCACCACAAAGAAAAATAAATGACATCAACTTTGTCCCATTATGTCTCTACATTACTCCAGTGCAGTGCATTTCCAAGTCATATATTGAGTTTGATTAGCTGACAAAGCTGGAACGAGCTCTGAGACTGCAGCAACAACTGCTGCCTGTCACAGTGCATTTCCCTGTTTTCTTTTCCCCTCTGCTAACAGCTGGTAGAAATCAGTTAAGGAAAAAGACGTTCTCATTATTTCCGGTTCATTAGTTGTGTGTCTTGCTATAATAGACAACAAGCCAGGATCAGTATATGCCATTTGTCCGTCTTTGTCTGTCGCTCACTATGGCAGAGTCAGTTAAAAGCACCTTTTTTGTTAGGTTCAGAAAATGTCATTTTGTGCCCTGTAATGTATGTAAGTATGTAATGAGAAACCATCCTCAGAGCTGTCATATTAGAAACAGGTTAGTGCTAAACGCTTGCACTGTCGTCCTGAGGAAAATGGGTTTTCGGGACAAGTAGTAGGCTCATAGTGATAAGGGTTTCATGTTTCAGCACTTGTGCATATGTTCTTCAGTGTGTACGTTTCTCTGGGGATGTTTGTTCCTTTATTCCTGACTGAACTGATGTTTTCTGCGATTTCCTGGTAAAACTAGATATGGGCCTTATTTTATTATTATTGTTGTTGTTTCTTTGCTTTCCAGCAAAATCTTGAGAACTCTACACTGACTGTATACAAGCTATCACATGTGCCACTGGAGGAGTGGGTATGAAATAATTGTACCTGATATTTGGAGTTCTTACAGAGAATTAAACATTTTTGGGAACTGACTATAAAACTGAGATGTGAGACATAAACAATACTGAAGCTGTTCATGTGTTCATTCTAGACCAGCTATGAACTCTGACGTGCCTAAGAAGTAATAAAAAAAAAAATAAAAAACCTGCAGTAATTAACATTTTAAGATGAATTAATGAAAAAACATCAAGAAAAACCATCAAGAAGCAAATTTGAATATGTAGTGGGCTAGAATACAAGTACATCAAATAAAACTGAGGACAATGAAATAATAATAAATGTGAATTAATTAAAAAATAAAGAAAGGCTAGATAAAACAAATGAAAAAGACTCATGCGTCATAAAATAGAATAATATGCACAATCGTGAAAAAGTACAATCACTGAATAAAATTACTTACGGAAGTTGTTAAATATTAATACTGGTATGAAACATAGACTCTGTATACACATGGCTGCTTCATTAGGTGCACCTTGCTAGTACCAAGTTGCCTCCAGAACTGCCTTTATTCTTTATGACACAGATTTGACAAGGATCTGGAAACACAGGCAGGCTGTGGTGTTTTAACAATGTTCAGTTGGTACTAAGGGGCCCAAAGTGTGCCAAGAATATATTCCTACAGATTTATGCCACCATCACCACACTGAACTGCTGCTACAAAGCAGGATGGATCCATGCTTTCATGTGGTTTTATCCAAATTCTGACCCTACCATCTAAATTTCGCAGCAGAAATTGAGGCTCATCAGACCAAGCTTCTATCAGACATGCCCCAAAAGTTGATTCTTTTCATCTGGACGTAGCGTTTTCAGTGGGAGAAACGTTTCGTCACTCATCCAAGTGACTTCTTCAGTCTCAGCTGACTGCACTAGCACCACTGAATGAACAATGGGCTGGGAGGTCAGTTCCTTGATCATTAGTATGCAAATTCTCATGACCGTTGATCAACAGCCACTGATCAAAGCTTATTGATCAAAGATCACTGATCAATGGCCATGAGTACCATTCACAGAGAGTTGGGGAATGGCTGCAATCACAGCATTGTAAGATGGTGAAAGATGTACCCTTAGGCCCCCTCCTCGATTCAGAGATGGTCTTTCCCTTTTCACGTAACTGGCTTCCTTGACTCTCAAACCAGCGTTCCTCCCTCTCCAGGATGTGTACGTCTTCATCATTGAATGAGTGTCCACTGGCCTGTAGGTGTAAATAGACTGCAGAGTCCTGGCCTGACAAGGTAGCTCTTCTGTGTTGTGCCATCTGCTTTGCCAGAGGTTGTTTGGCTTCCCCGATGTATAAATCCTGGCATTCTTTCTGGCACTTAACAGCGTACACTATGTTACTCTGTTTGTGTCGGGAGACCCGATCCTTGGGGTGGACCAATTATTGGCGCAGCGTGTTTTGGGGTTTAAAAGCCACAGAGATGCCGTGTTTAGAAAAAATGCGTCTCAACTGTTCCGATACTCCTGACACATACGGGATCACTACAGGTTTTCGCTTA
>VUQG01039020.1:0-15682 GCA_015106755.1 Etia nguti
TCATGACCAGCAGCTTTACAGCTGTGGCTCCAGCAAACATCAGCTGATACCAGAAAGTAAAATTAAATCAATTCTAACAACAGCTGATCAAGCTTAAACGTGCTAACGTGTTGTTTTTCCTCTTTCTGGCACAAAGTGGGCGATAAACAAACAAGAGAGACGGACTTGCGACAGAAAAGCGGATCAGCTGATCATTGATCAGTTTCATGATTGAAGCAGCAACAGGAGAGGGAGGGGGAGAGAAGAAGAGAAGAAGCAGCTGTGCAGCGTAAAGATGCAGAATAACTCCAGCTTTGTGTCTTTTTTTCATTCTAGCTGAAGTACGGGACAAATCATGTTCCTTTTCACCTCAATACGGAACTCCTCGGCTGTAATTGGAAAAATCACCATCGGCGGCCGATGGCCAGTCCAGCTGTGGCTTCATATACTGTATAAGCTTAACGTGGAAATACTTTACAAACATTCAGAGATGAACATAGACACTTGCTTTACTTCTCTAGGATAGCTTTCTCCGTGATGAAATGCCGGTTTGGTAGCGAGGCTCCAGATGCTCCACCAGACCGCCGACAGGTCTCGCACACCACAGCCGCTCTATCACGTGACTCATACTGCTCTGACGTACTGAGGTCATGAGCTGGGTTACGCCATGTCGCAAGTTTTATGAGGTGCTTTTGTGATATTTAATGGATTGGATTACATTCTATATTTCTCTCCGATATCCGATCCAGTAATTTAGGTCAGTATCGGACCGATACGTAATATCGGATCGGTCCATCTCTAGTTGTTACCAACATCTGGCTAGAACTTCATGTTAATAGCACCTAGCAAATGGAAGTGTTATTTTACCCCCTGTATATTAAAATAAGAGCCATAAACCATAATTGACAGGTTATGAAGGCAAAAAGAGAGTGCAGTAAATAACTTTTTTTTTTTAAACAGATGGAAAAAAGCCAAAGGGAGGTGGACTGTGAAGTGAGAAAGATGATTGATGCCATCTAAATGAAATGCTATTCCCAGTAATGGGAAAAAGGCCATGCCAGAAAGCAGGTCACTTAAACTGCATAAGAAGTACTTAAACAGTGTTGCCTGGGGCACAGTGAGCTTGACAAAACTGTTAACATTAACCTTCCAAAATCAAAAATGGAGGGATGACACAGGGGAAGGAAAGGGAAGACGAGAAGAATATATCGGCTTTTGTCTGCAACCTGCAGCCTGACTCCTGAAATTGGGATGGTATCTACACTGGCAAACACACCACTGCGGTGGGTGCGCACACACAATAAAAAGCATCCATGCAAACAGATATCTTTCCAAATGTGCACTATTCTATCTTTCCATGCATATCACATGTCTGTTTGTTATATTAAACTCTGTACCTAAAGTATAAGCCAAAACTGAGTCTGACACCTGCACATTGTTTCTTAGAGCTTAACTTGGTTGCACTTTTTAATTAATGTCTCGCTAGTTCGTTGAGTGCAATAGTCTCATCAGCCATGAGTAAAAAGAAAAAAAAAGGAAAATGCCTCTGAACCAGCATTACAGAGCAGACTTTCCCTTTGAAATACACACAAAGCCCCTGGCAGAAATCAATAGGAGGAGCATAAAATCCACTTGCATTTAATTAAGATAACTAGCACATTCTCGTTCATAATCTCTCTCTTTCCTCCTCCATCTTTCTCTCACTCAATTTCTCTTCCTTTGCTGCTGCTCGTGTCAGTCCCCTCTGGGGGGTGAGAAATGTTGTTGGTAGGAATCTGGATTTAATCGTTTCCCAGATCGACACTATGTTTTTCTTCCCCTGAAGCATGTTTCATTCACCCACCCCCATAACCTCCTCTTTGAAATATTGTCTAGGTTGTGTTCTGCAGCGGAAAAATGTTTGCTTTACGGCAAATGGACTACTGGGACTGAAATCTTAACAGGTTGCAATCCACTGTGTTGGTCTGTGCGACGGTGTCACAGTGTTCTGCTTCACTGTTTGCAGATGTATTCTGCAGCTAAATAAAAAACTGCAAATGAAAGATAAACAATTCCTGATTTTCATACTCTCCTCTTAATAGTGTTATTAGTACAATAGCAAGCTGTATTTTCTAAGTTATATACTGCTTTAAAATTCTTATGGCAGTGTCTTGTCTCAAATACACTGAAACAATGAGGTTAAAATATTAAATTAAAGACTAAAAAACCCAATCTAAATCTCCATTTGTTTGCATTATTTCAAATTCATGATATACAAAAACAAAAGAGACCTTGATGTTGTATGGCTGACACCAGCTTCAAGTGTTTGCAGTTTGCAGTCAGTGCAGAGCTTTGAAGAGCCTTCAGAGAACACCTTCATCAACTGAAAGTGATTTTGATTTGAAAAATAATCTTACCTTTTCTTCACCACTGAAAAAAACTTCAATTCAATTTTATCTGTATAGTGCCAGTTATTACAAGTTGCTTTTTTAAAGGGTAAAGACCCTTTCAATTCTTATATTCTTGCATTTGTATATTTTTAGTTTGATAAAGTAAGAGAGAACAAGTATTAGTTACAATATACACACACAGGAATTACAAGGCAGTAGTATTACACAGAATGTGTGAGTCCCAGCAGGGCACAATGTTATGAGACAGATTTCAGGACTTTAATGGTGTTTAGTTAAAAGCTGTTCTAGGTGCTTATTGCTCAGTAGCGCCTTCCAGAGGGCAGCAGTGTGACAAAACCATGAAGGGTAATATGTTTATTAAATGAAGTTTTTGTGAACCAATGTTTCAGATATCTCTCACTCTCTCACCCGTACACACACACACACACACACACACACACACAGAAACACTGACTTTGCTTTGTGTGTATGAGAAAAATGTACAAGGAAAGAGAACTGTTTGTGGTTTCATGCAGATAATTCCCAGTCTTAATCATCTTGTGATTAACGGTTTTCACAAGGTTAGCAAGAGTGCACACCTCCGTGGCACAATCAAACCTGATTGGCTGATCAGCATAATACATTTGTTACCATAATCCATTACTCATTGAGTGAGTTCATTGTCACACACAGACAAACAATGGTCTTTTCCTCCATACTTTCACACACACAGAGAGGCACACACGTGCGCACACACACACAGACACGCACACACACACACACACACACACACACACACACATTTTATAATAATTAAAGACACGGTAAAAAGAAAGTACACAGTCTGTAAATTCTAAGGTTTTAGTTGGCCTTGACATGACATATTACACTGTGCCATTGTTTATTTAGCCAAAGGTAAGCCAAAATGCACATGATTAACTGATAATCAGCAAATAAGCACCAAGAAAGAATGACGTCAGCAGTGATTTTAAATGAGCAATTCCTGCTGCCCTTTAATCTGTGAATGTTTATGAGGTCATTTGTAAACAATCTGAATACTAGAATGATTATTCAAAGTGGAAAACATTTAAGACAATTACCATTATTCCCAGGAATGCATGTACCATCACATTCACCAAAAAGTCAGACCATTAGGGTCTCAATAAACATCTTAATACACACCCCAACCCTTACCACATCCTAATACAAAGTTATGCATAGTTGGTCACATCTGAAATGACTTAACAAACAAAGTGGAGATGTTTGGCAACAATGCACAGAGAAAACCAACGACAGCATGTCAGCATAAATACCTCATACCAACTGTCAATGATGGAAGGATAATATCTGGCTTTGTTTTGCAGCCACAGGCCCAGGCACGCTGCAGTCATTGAATCCATGAACTCCTCTGCATGCCAAAGTATTTTAGATTCAAATGAAAGGCTATCTGTCTAAAAGCTAAAGTTTTCCACAAATAGGGCAACGCAACAGGACAATAATCCACAAGAACATCAGCAAATTTACAACAAAATAAGAAAAACAAAAGTGTTGCAATTTCACAATGATAGAAGTCCAGATGTCGGCAGTACTGAAATGCTCTGACAGGACATGAAAAGAACTGTGCATAAACAAATATCCACAAACCCCAATGGAACACTGAAGCAACACTGTAACAATGATATGACCCAAACTGCACACCAACAATGTAAGAGAGTACTAAAGTTAAACTGTTGAATCATGGGGTGTACTTAGTTTTTCATACACTGCTTCTGCATTTTGGCTTAGTTTTGCAGTTACATTATATGGGCTGGTACCAGATAACCCAAAAACAGAAGTACAAAAAATCACTGGGAACAAATTAAGAGTGTGGTTTGTCAGTGTTTGTGTTCTCTCTCTCTCTCTCTCTCTCAGTGTGTGTTTTGCCTCTATTTTTGTTGCCACTGCTGTTTCTTGACACGTGACCTGTGCTAGTAAGGTACATGGCACAGTATGGCCCTGCATGAACAGCTTGGGTGTGAGTAGCTCGCCAGTTCGAATCACACGGTAAGTCGTGTAGTTCCTAGAAAACGTATTATTCATTGTATGGTGCATGCGATTTTTCAGAATGTGATCAAATATAAGATCATAGGATAATAAGATGAGATGTGCTTTTTCATCCCAGATTTGGGAAATTATTTGTTACATCATTTAAAAATTACATTAAAAACAACAAACATATAACAAATAGCAAATAAGTAGAATGGTATATAAGGTCTTTGAGTCCTAGAGGCTGCCACAGCTGCTGCCAGTCTGTGGCACAGATAACAGTCAACCATTCACATATTTTGGTCATTTTAATCCTTTCGGAATAACCAGGAAAGAACCCACACAGACAAGGGGAGAACATGGAATATGTAAACATCGTTCCCCACCTTCATCCAAAGAGGACCTGGGTTTTAACTCACCAACCAGATGGAACCTTTCTTTATGAAGTTTGAATGTTCTCCCTGTATCTGGTTCTCTCCAGGTACAAACAAAACACCAAACTAAGAGTGGAAAAATAAAAAAATAAAAAATTTGTAACATGTACATAAGTATTTACAGCTTTTGCTCAATACTTTGTCGAAGCCCCTTTGGCAGCAGTTACAGCGACAAGTCTTTTTAAGTATGACACTAGACGATTGGCACACCTATTTTTGGGAAGTTTCTTCTTTGCAGAACCTCAGAAGTTCCATCAGGTTGGATGGAAAATGTCAGTGCACAGCCATTTTCAGATCTCTTCCAAGAAGTTCCATTGGGTTCAAGTCTGGGCTCTGACTAGGCCACTCAAGGATGTTCACATAGTGATCCTGAAGTTAATCATTTGTTATCTTTACCGTGCGCTTCGGACCATTGTCCTCTTGGAAAACAAACTTTTGATCCAGTCAAAGGTCGAGAGCAGCCTGGAGCAGCTTTTGATCAAAGATGTCTCTGTATATCGCTGCATTCACTTTTCCATCTACCGTGATTAGTCTCCCAAAATGCTTTTGGGTATTCTTTTCATGATAAAAATTAATTTAAACACAAACAAACAAACAAGCTTTTTCCTAAATTCACAGTGATGAGGGTTATCGTGTTATCTGCGGTAATAAATCACTAATCTATAATCCAAATGTATGAGGGATCATATTTTGGTTTCAGCAGATGATTCTGCAAGTCATTAAAAGCAGGTCTGCAGTGCTACCAGTGTTACAAAAAACCAGTACAAAAATACATCTTACAGTGCTGAAATGGGAAATGAATATTGACGTGGATAAAATAAATAACACTGGGACTAATACTGATCCAATACTAAGTAACTGATATAAATGTTTTAGAAGTGCAAGCAGAAATATTGCTGCTTTGTTGTTACAAATTTAATTAAGCCAATAAAATAACTCCTTTCCAGGGTGCACTAACAGCATATTTTATCCTGATTCCTAGATACACTGATAGGCCTACTCATCATCTACCTGCTGTCATTGATGCATTGATATTATTGGCTAGCCTCAGTGTCTGGCACACTTACCAGAACTCAGTCAAGCACAGAAAACCCAAATGTCCAAGCATCCCCCACACCCACTTCACTGTGTCCATGACCTGATCTTACAGCTTCGCAGGATTTTCAGATTTACTTTAGAGCCCAATTTTACTCAGTACTGGATGAATGTGTGTACCTGTATATCTGTATTGATGGGCTTTCTTCAAGATGGCACCTGTGTTTGGTTGCCGCTGCTGGTGTAGTTTTTTATTGCCGGCCATCGCCATTTGCAGTGTTATGTTTTTCTTTTGTATGCTGTTTGAATTCATGATCGAGGTACATTACGGATTCAATGGAGAGCTAATGTGACAGCTGGGACAACTACAGCAAAGCCTTTCCTCCTTTTCTGTGTTCCTCAGTGGAGTGCTTGATACTGTACACACCACACAGAGCTCTCAGTTATTATCGAGGTGAAACAGGCAGCATTGGAGACTCCCAGCGCCTGTGGCCAGTTCCTCTCCTGTCATTTGGCAGGCACACTGCCCTGCTGTCTGTGGCCCTGGGTCCATGGCTCGATGGCAGAATGGTCATCTTGTGCCCATCATCTGGGCTCTGTTTTACTGGTGGCAGCGATGTCCTATCATCAGTGATCGTTTTATCTGTCTTAGGGGTGATTTCCCTGGGGACCAGGTCACAGATGTGTACAGGTGTTGAATTCCAGTGAGCTGTTGAAAGTCCCAGTCAACGGTCACCAATCCAGTTTGCCCTGCTTAATCCTTTCTAAATCACATTATTTATTCTAAATAATCTCTTTATCTCTTTTGAGACATAGCAGAGGACTTGCTGCCTGATGAACTCAAACAGCTTCTTTTCATTTGAGTTACAGACGATTAAAGTCGGTTCTCTGAAAACCTTTTATTTTATTTTAATCTATTACCTGCTAGCATTGCTGGAGTCTTTTTTAACTGAATTTAATGACCTTTGTCATTTATCATTAGATCGGAGAAGGATGTAACACTGGGACATTTAAACCATCATATTGATGAACTCTTGATTGATGAACTCTTGTAGGAGAGCTGCTGATCTTATCATTATCACAGAGTATTTTAACTTTAAGCAACATGTTTCTGGCCCTACACATATAATGGGCCCCACATTTCATGACACATTTCTTTCATCCTTTAACTTACAATCTATTTAGGTACAGGAGCACCTCTGAAACAAAACATTGTCCAATGTTAACATTTTTGTCCTTGGATAAATATGTGTCATTTTATGAGATATTGTTGCAAGTTAGAACATTCATGGGAGGCCTCAAAGCTTGGGGTTTGTAGGTTGCTACTTTAAAAAAATATATTTTTCACTAAATGACATGTTCAAAAATTTAAGAACAGAGTGTTATTGTTGGATACAATTATCAATACTGTCCATCAATCCATCCATCCTATTCCACTTATACTTATGAGGGTCAGATGGCAGACTGGAGCCAATCCCAGCTACCATAGGGCGAGAGGCGGGATACAGAGTTGACAGGTTGCCAGCCTGACGCAGGGCTAACACACCTGACACAACAATATTGTCTCTTCCAATATTCCACATGCACCAGTGGATACAAAGTCTGAGTACAATGAGTTTTTGAGCAATTTGTAAATAAGGTTACTGACATTAGTATTGTTCCATCATTGTCTCAATATAATGTCCACTGACTTCAAGGCCCCTCGATGTCCTTCCTACTTTGTTTTTAATTAATGTGTTTGACTGTGTTGGCCACTGTATCGTGGAAAGCATTATTGCTCAGTTTCCAGCTCAAACAAGCTGTTGTTGTGCCAAAGAAACCACATTACACCCAACTCTGTCGAATAGTTACAGACCAATATAGAATTATGTGTCAAAGGTTGCGGAAAAAGAGTAACAGCAGAGCAGTTTAACTATTTATTAGAGAAAGACAATGTTATGGATATGTTTCAGTATTGTTTTCACAAATTGCACTCTATTGAAACTGCTTTAACATTTTGATCTAATCGTATATTACTTTGATACTGTATTACAGTATCTTGACAAACAAGCTATAGGTTCATGTAATATCTATCAGAGAGATTTTTTACTGTTTGTATGAATCAAGTGATGCTTGAAGCAACAGCAAGATAACATGCATGGAAGTGATATTGATCACTCATCGTCATAAACACCAGTGAAAATAGAAAAGTGCATCCTCACAGGCTCCTGTGGGTGCTGATGAGGAGATCAAATATGCATTCCACTGATAATGAAGGCTAATCTAACGCAACAAAACTCAACAAAGTTTTATCTCAATAAGGACTTTAAAACTCAACTCAAAATACTGTTCACATTACAAATAACAGTGTAGGGACTAACGCGTTATTAAGTAACGCGTTACAGTAACTACGTTATTATTGTGGTAACGAGCACAGAAACTAGTTATTATGCCAAAATCAGGAACGCGTTAATCGTTACTGGGATTTAGATAGGGTCGTTATTCGTTACTTCGTGTGTTGTGTTCGATTTGCCTCGGAAATCGGAACACGGACCTGGGAATGATGTCACACTCGAGTAAACGGCATTCTGGTTAGCCTCGTCAGAGAAGTCGGGATTCCAATATGGCGACGCCCTCGAAAACGGTTGTTTTGCTAGCCCTCTACAAAAACAAATTACTACTAAACACATATGCAGCTCATCTGCAGTCTGGAGTTACCTACATCTTCCTACTCGGAAGGCAGAATTTCCGAGTTCCGAGTACAATCGAAAGCACCACGACTACAGTTTTCGTGTTAGACGTAAAAAGGAAATATGCACATTATTTTTTCCTTTCTGTTGGTAGGTGGCCCAGTGCACTTGTGGCAGGATAGTGCTAACATGTAAGCAAGCTAGAAGACTGGCATCCTTACTGGGTATCCAGTTAGGGAAGCAACACATTAATAAGAGAATTCTGAGTAAAACCAAAGTTACTTTCCCTAGTAAATAGTTACTTTGAAAGTAACGAGTAACTTGAAGTAACTGAGTTACTTTTGGTAGAAGTAACTAGTAATGTGACTAAGTTACTAATTTAAAGTACCTTACCCAACACTGCAAACTAGTTTCAGCTACGAGTGAGACAGCTTTATTGCCAGTGTGCATTTTTGCACACACTCTCTTAATTGGCTCTACTGCTTCATCAAAACGCATAGGCTTATGTAAACGACCAGAAGCTATACAAAAATGCAATAACAGAAAGTACACAAACAGAGAATGAAGCTAACAAAAACTGATGAGCCAAAGAAAGGGGGGCAGGCAGTGAAGGAAAGACAATAAAAGAGGAGTAAAGAGATAGCAGAGTAAGAAAGAAAAGACAGATAAGTAGAGTAGAGAGGGTGACTGACCATGAAAATAATAAAAAGACAAAAAGAGTCTGACCAAATATCTGAACAAGATGAGGACAGAACCACTTTATGTCAGCCCAAGACATCAAGAAATGTGACTCCACAATTGCAGATGCACCATATTTTATTATTCCTTTCTTGCTCTGCTATTCTGCCACCAGTGAGCTGCCATGCAAATGGAGCCAGAACAGAGCCTCTTGTCTGCCTAACACGAGACAACAGGGAGCCTGTGTATGTGTGTGATACCTAATAATGTCTACATCTTGCTCAGGGATTAGACACAGTAACAAGAAAAACAGCACAGGTGGTGAGGGAAGAGGAATCTCCAGGAGCTTACAAAAGCTTTTTCTGTGAATGGGGGAAGCCATCACAGGTGTACACAGCAAGATCCAGCCAATCACAGCTTCTCAGGACAAACACCTGACAATCTTTCTGCACTGAAGACTTTCTACTAACGCCTACTGCAGCTCTTACATTTTCAAATGCATTGGCATGCTTTAGTATTATGTGATCATCAAACATAGAATGGCACCAGCTGTACATGTAGTGGAACCAGTGTTCTGAAGTTCAATTAACACTTTAATAACTTTATATTAGAGGGGACGTTTAATCAAAAGGTAAGCTTACTGCTTTATAACTGCAGTACACTCTATAATATCTAGAATTTCAATAGCACGTTTACAATTCACAATTACACATGTTAAAGATGTGATGAAGTTGGAAGTAGAGAATAAAATAACTACTAGCCCTTACAGTCTTTGGTAAGTAGCCCAGGCCCAATCTCCTTATGGCCAAGGTGCCCACCAGTGTGCTTTGTCTCAGGCGTGATTCCACCACCTCCATTCCCACCACCCTACATTCCCTGCCTGTTCTAACCTAAATAACAGCTGATGACATTTTGTAGTCTCTGTACTACAGGGCTTCTCTTGTGCATGCCACCATATATTCTTTAGCAAGATCACTCAACGGTATCTTAAAGGAGTTACTCAACCTGTACAGGGCAGCAGTTGTGAGTGGTGAGGAAGGCCCAGTCATTTCCCAAGAAAGCTGCTAATTTTCCTTTCCAAAGACTCAACAGATTTTATTGGGACTGCAAAGACCAGCAGTGATTGCTGGACTCTGGACAGGATGGATCCAAGCTTTAAATCTACCAGACAGGCCAGATTTGTTGACCTTGGCCAGCCACTTTCCAAGTTCTTAATTTATAGAGTCTTTCAAGCTTACCCAAATTCTTGACTGCTTGCTCCGTGATGGATGAGATGACCATCCCTAAAATCAGTCAACTCAACTTTCCTTTCTTCAGTACCATGGACCATGACTTGCAGGGCTTGAAACTTATCCTAGCCCATATGATGAGTTTTTCCAGCTCTTTTAGGATCCACCTACTCACCTACCTACACCTATGTTGTAGGGATGGCAAAGTTGTCCATGTAAACTTAGACGACCACTATCAGTGGCACCACAACTCGGTAGCTCAGAGTTTAGCCTTAGCCATTAGTACCAGCAAACACCAACATGCTTCAAAGAAGACAATATCTTCTGTCAAAGCTAGAGAGAAGTCCTTTACATACCAACAAACAAATACAGGTCTACTCCACACAGACTTCGGCCGGCAGATGCAGGTTCATCTGGGAAATCATCTGATGTTCCCAGGCCACATTGTTTAAAACTTAACTCAGACCAGACCTGTTCATTATCTCTGAAGCCTCAAAACATCTGTTCATGCTGGAACTCTAATTTCCCAGAGAAGCTCATATTGAGGAAGCCAATGAGAGAAAACATGTTAGGTACCCAGAACTGGTGGAAGAGTGCAGGAACAGAGGCTGTAAGACTTGAGCCAATAGAATGGGATGCAGAGGCTTTGCGGGAAGCTCAATTTGGGAATTACAGGAGTTGCTAAGAGGAGGGCCATTCAATCCGTGAGCCACAAAGAAAGCAATAAAGTTACTTTGGATTAAGAGGCCTGATTCGTTGCTTCTTGATGGGATGCAAGTTGGGCCTCATCAACCCTGGCTAGGTCACCCGGGTGAGGGTGTCTGATGTTTTGAGACCTGAAACACTCAATGACGCTAGGAAACATCACTGATGATGTGTCCGAGTGAATCCTAGGAGATGCTCCTTGCATATGCATATACTAACATGAGTGTCTGTACTGTGCAGAGAATAGCAGAATTACATCAATTTCACATGTTATCAGTCCGCTGTATGGATAGTGTTGTTATCAGTTCCATACTGAAGTTGTCCCTGACGGTCAGAACTAGGCTTCTCTACTTATGTAGCCATATTCAGTGTAAGTCATTCTGCTCTGAAGCAGCAAATGAAAGCAAAACGCAAGTGAAAAACAGAAGCCAAAAAAGTGTAAAGCACACTGATGTCCCCACTATAAAAACCAGGTTCTCTTACAACGTAAGTCTACACCACTAAACATCCAATCTCATAATGCAGGCTCGGTATATTTCCATGGCTGATCTAGCCACAGCCTGTGCACCCGAATACCAACATTAATGGGTGACTTGTTCATTAGTAATGCCTGCATGCTGCAGAACTTGTTGATAAAACAAGACTGCTTTGAGGTGAAGGGACCAGAGGCGGCCGCAGCTCAAACATCGGACAGGAGCAGCAGCCCAAGGTTCATGGTGCAGGAATATGAGGTGAGGCGCACACTGAGGACGTTTGAGCTGCAGCCTGTCAGCATCAACGGGAAGTGTGTGGAAAGGGTCTCCAGTTTCAAGTTCCTGGGTGTGTACATAGACATTCAAACAGCTGACCTGATTGGCTACCTCCCTGGACTTTTTTGGGGGGTAACAACAATAACAATAATAATATTTATATTTATAACAAGGTGCAATAAACATACACTCATTATTTTATTTATTAAGTCATTTCTTTGCTCATACCTTTCTTGCACTTAAAAAAAAAATCCACTTTAATTTACTGTGTTGTGTGGTATGATGTGGTGTGGTGTGGTGTGGTGTGGTGTGGTGTGGTGTTGTGTTGTGTTCTGTTGTGTTGTGTGGTGTTGTGTTGTGTTCTGTTGTGTTGTGTTCTGTTGTGTTGTGCGGTGCAGTGCGGTGCGGTGCGGTGCGGTGTGCTGTTGTGCGCAATGCCGACATGGGACAGTTTACAATTTCATTGTACTATTGTACTAGGTATGACTGTGCACTGACAATAAAGAGTTATCTTTATCTTTATCTTATCTTTAAAGGCAACCAAGTAATGAAGTAATCAAAAAATGGGAGGCCTACATGGCAGTGTCCTGTGCCCACCTTGGCTTTTCTGTGGGTCTGTTGCCCTTTAACATGTCGTTTTGTCTTGAAAAGGCAGCACAGCCACACAGAAAACCATCACTGCGTGGTCTAGTGGAGCTATTTCTATGCTTCGAGGACTATTTTGAGTAGACCAATTGGCAGGATTTCAGAGAAGCAGCAATCCATGAGGGTGGGGTAGACTTGGAGGACTTATGCTTTTTCAGTTTGTGGATACATCAGCAAGTGCATTGCGTATGACAAAGGTTATAATCATCTCTCCTAATCAGAAACCCTGTCTAAATGTGGAGGTGAGATCTCTTAAGGATACGGGATTAAGCCTTTACATTTGAAGATCCAGTGGCACTGAGAAGAGCAGGGAGGGAATTGGATGCAGATATTAAAATGGAAAAGGCAACCTATGCCCAAAATATACAGGGTCATTTTTTCACCAGTGGCCCTTGAAGCATGTCGAAGGGTATAAAGAGCATCACTGGGTGCAAACAGAGGGATGTGGACTGCCCTAAAGAGCCATATGTACCTTCTACGCTCACGTTGAGTGATCTAACTCTCATCAGGTGAGATGCTCTTCAGTATGACTGTGGTAAATGTCAGAAGAAGATTACAGGGGATCAACACTCGGAAAGCAGCAGGTACAGACAACATCCGAGGGTGGGTTCTAAGAGAGTGTGCTCAGGAACTCACCATGGTGTTGACAGACACTTTTAACATCTCTCTCTCTCAGGCTTTGGTCCATTGTTTTCCCAGTGCCCAAAAACCCAGCTGTGAAAGCCACGAATAACTATTGCCAATTATCATGAAGTGCCTGGAATGGCTGCTTTTGGCCACATTTAGGAGTCAGTTGACATCAATGTGGGTCCACAGCAGCATGCATACAGGAAGAACAACCTCACATGGGCCACAAATTCAGCCAGTATAATTAAGGAAGCTGATCAATAACTATTTTTCATGAAGAGGCTGAAGTAGCTGACCTTGGTGTACCGTGTTCTGGTGGAGAGTGTTCTGACATCTTCTATAATTGTCTGGTATGGCAACTGCTCTGAGGCTGTCAACAGAGGCGTTGCAAAAATGGTGAAATCTGCCCAAAAGATCACCAACAGCAGTTTCCCTTCTCTAGAGCACATTTATCTTAAGAGATGCAGAATCGAGTATTGAACATCAACAGCATCTATCTAAAAACTAAATTACTAGAAAGCTTAAATGACCTGCTGTTCTGTGTCAATGGTCTGTTTGGATAATTTTGCTTGATGAGATGAATTGTCAGTAACATAAATAAACAAACTAAATGCACCTACATTGTTCTCAGACCACAACACACTGGTTACATTTTGAGCACTGTTTAAGGACAACCTGCTCTGTCACTGGTTCCATCAGCCAGGAGAAGATTAGTGATTTTCTCCTGGCTGTTCTGTAAACTGCCCCACAGTGACGGTTGTTCTTTTAATATCATGCAGCTATCTCAGAGGTGTACTGTATCCAACTCAGATCTTATTACAAATTACAAAACACATGCACACTTTTATAAACAAGCAGAAAGCAACACAGTGTGTTTTTTCCCTTCTCCTTCAATTAAGGTTGGCTTAATTACTTGCTTACTCCAAGCACTCTCTGTGAAAAGCCATTACACAAGAGAAGTGAATACAGACAAAAAACACCTTAAAAACATCAAACACATAACACTGCACTGTTCTTAAACACTCACAGAGCAACCGTCGCTTTTCATAGAGGTGGAAAAGGAAAGATTTTGAAAAAGCTGTACCTTTGCTTTTAGCTAGAAGAGCAGGGGGAGGCGGAGACAGCACAGAATCCACAGTCAAGAGTGCCCAGAGAGGGGAGAAGAAGAAGACGAAAATTTAGTCCGAATTATAGCAGACACCAACCATATCATGTCATAGAATTCAATAATGCACAGCACCATTTTACACCATCTTTGATGCAACTGTACATCTCAAACACATGAAAGCCATGAGCAGTAACTACTGAAAAGGGGGTTGATAAAACACTCATCAGGAAAATTCATTGTGGAAATGTATATATACCCTGGCATAATATCTAAAAGTACAGATGCATGCATGAAAATAAACTTAGAATTTATATTGCATGACCATGCAGAGCTATTTCACTAATTTACCCTTTCATTCATACATTTGTCTCGTTTCTACTGACATTCATTCCTCTTCTATCCACTGCATACTTTCACCTCTCAGGGCTTTCTCGCCTGCTTCCGACTCTCACTAGAGATCACAATGTCTGCAAACATAGTTCCTCTCTTGACATTATGATATGGTTTCTCTATACTTCTCCATCAACATTCTCAAAGCAAGCATCACATTTGTAATTCTCTTTCTGCTGCTCACTGATCATCAGATCACCTTAAAAACTCTTTCTCATAGCTTCATGGTATGGCTCCACTCCCTCTGTGGTTACGGTAGCCATCAATACCGGCACAGTTCCTCTCTCCTAGACATCTACATACCTCCACCAGTGTGTCATCTGGACCAAGTTCCTTTCACTCTCAATCCCTTTTTAAAGCTGCTCACTTCCTCCTTATTAATTCTCTGCACTTTCTGAATCACTAACTTTCCTCCATCCATCCTAATCTCTCTTTCATCTTCCTTCATTTATCCGCTTCTCAAAGTACTCCTTCCATCTTCTTACCACACCCGTAACTTGCTAGTACATTTCCATCTCTATCCTTAATCACCCTAACCTGCTTCACATTGTTTCTAGCTCAATCACTGCAAATCAATCTAAGTCCTTTTCTCCTTAATGTCAAGCTTTACATACAACCCAATAAAAGCCTTTTTCTTTGCCTTTCCCACTCCTTCCTTTGTGGTATGCCTTTTCTGTCCTGTATATCCCCATTCCACCAAAAGACAATTGTCTTTGTCTTCTTTACTCTGTCCACAGTATAAATCATACACCTCCTTGGCTGTTTCACTCACCACTTCAGCTGTACTTCCCCTGTCTCACTTCCTCTCTGAACTTCCTCCTTTAACTTCCACCATGCAACCCTTGGATCTGCCTTCGCTCACTTCTTCTCCCTGATTTCCAGAAACGCTCTACAGACTACCGTCTCATGCTGCCTACTGTAGCTACAGTCTCTCCAGGACAAACAAATAGTTTTCTTTGGGCAGTAAAAAGAAGGGGGGGGGGGGGGGGAAAAAAAAAAAAAAAAAAAAAAAAAAAAAAAAAAAAGGAGAGGGGGAAAAA
>VUQG01039063.1:2409-18374 GCA_015106755.1 Etia nguti
CTGATGGGTGGACAGTTCTCAGGTGCCTGTGCATGTTGTTTGTGGAGCCGGCTCTATATGATATCCTTTTCTTGCAGACTCTACACTCTGCCTTTGCATTGTCAATAAGATAGAGAGGGCAAAAGAAAGAAAAAAACAACCCACGGAGCCGGCTCGCATCGTTCACTTCAAAGAGTCGGCGGGGGATTCTCTGGCTGGCTGGAGCGGCACCTAATAACATGCTTGCAAAATAAAACAAAATAACAACAAACCCACAAACTAGGGCTGTCAACGTTAACGCTGTCATCACGATTAACACGAATAAAAATTTTAACACACGATTAAAAAATTTTGAGCGCAGAATGACTCAAAATCCCTGAAATGTCTGTCAACTCATTTCAGGCAGTTTGTCCATCCTGCGCTCCAGATGGGTTGATTGCGTTAAAAATTTTAACCGCGTTAATCATGATGATGGCACCAACGTGTTGACGTTGACAGCCCTACAACAAACACAAAAACAGAAGACATTATGATACAGACTTATAATTTGCACCGATGTGTTTTCTAAAACTCTATCACACACATATATGCAAAAAGTGAGCGCGAGGGCCCTCGGTGTGCCTGCTTGCTGCTGCTGCTGTGCTGAAGTCTCATGCACAACCTGTCGAAAGGGGTGGGGGCGGGCTGCTTCCAAATAGTGCACATTTCATTCATAATATTGTCAATCCAAGCCCATTATGTAATAATTATTTTTCCTGGGTTGTGTGAAATCCCAGGAAAAAAAACAACCCTATACAAGGTGTAGGTCTATTAGTCTATGTTTTGGGTGTTGATACTGAAGGGCAAAATTACTGATGGAAGATGGACAAGAAAAGGTCAAAGCCATCAGGTCCTCAGTTTAGAAAAAATGGGAAAAGAAGAGGAGAAACGGGCAAAAGATACAGTTAAGCAGATGTGTCTTTGGATAATGGCAGGTATTATGTATCCTGAAACAAGATAACATTCATTAGTAGGGATTGCCTACTACTCGCCTATGATAGTAAACAGTAGACAGACAGTAGACACTGATGTGGCTTATTGAATCTTTTGGACTGTGTTCAGCATAATATTAATTAGCCATTAATTGGAAGAGGGAGTGTTCGCCCAGGGCACCACACAGGCCAGGACCGCCACTGACTATATCAATGATGCTGAAAGATCACGACCACCAAGACCAGGGAATATTGCACAGAGACGGAACGCCACAGCACTGTCATACACGAATATATAGTTTTTTTTATGTGTCTGTTCAAATCTGTTCCTAAAGGTAAATTGTGTTGATTCATCACAAAAGTTCCGGCGTAATCAGTTTTTATTTTGATCTGATAAACATCTGCAGGACTTTATGGGATTTGAAATCAATAAAAAAGTATGTAAGTAAGTAAAAGGTGTGCTACTGTGTGTAACTGAATTGTTTTCTGGCTATAGCACCAGCCCAAAAAATGTCTGTTCACGGCTATGGTCCGCAAAGCACACATGAAAAGTGGCATATTATTGCCCAGATAAATCTTTAAAAAAATTTAAAAAATCAAACATCAACAGTACTCACACAGTCTTAGAAAGCCTTTCTTGTCTTAAATACACATAAAAATGTGTCTGCATTCACAAATCTCTATTTTTTTCTCTAGTGAAATTCATGTAAATTAGACCTGTGTGGTGCCCCATTGTGACAGTGGAGCAGCTTGAAGTATCCTTTGTAGGAAAAGATGCATTTCAGGAGCAGGACTACACCTTGACACCTCCCCTTCTTGTTCTGTCTATATATGACCCCCCACCACAAGCTGTTCATGTTCTCTTAAGCGTAATGAACAGCTTCCCTTCTTGACACAATCATTCTGGACAGCTCTTTTGTGGTTCTGGCAAAATCTCCTTGCAATATCAAATGGCAACATCTTCTATGATCAACTGTCCTGCTTGATGATGATCAAATCTACAGCTGCTAGTTTTGGAGGTTTTCATTGTGGTACGTGATGCTCCTTTAAGTGGCCTTCCAAATTCAACCAATACCTCCAAAACTGATAACATCACCTTTATTCGTTATGGAATCTACCCAGTAGTCACTGTACCATACTCAAATGAAGCAAACTAGCCAGCCAGGCAACCCCTCTCCATCTTCCAGTTTAAGTTAAACTCACCCTTAAGCCTTTAGCCGTCAGCAGTTATCTCCAGCCTTAAAATTCCCAGCAAGCTTCACTGCCAGAGCCTCTGTTCAGAGTCCAACCAAGTCACTACCTGATTCAGGTTCCCTCACTCTTTCATCAAGTTTTCTCATCATCTGCAATTTCTCCTGATCTCTTCTCCTGGCATTCTTTTTTCATGTTTGCTGGCACATTCAATAATGCTGGTACTTCATTTAATAAAATCCCCGACAATCTGATTGAAGTCATGAACCGCTCGTCATCGTAAGCCCGCCTATGAGTTCGAGTCTTTGACATTTCGGACAGTCATCAATGCTTCTTGGGGATGGGCCATCAGTCTTCTCTGAGGCCTTCTCCAAACTGCAGCCTCAGTTGCTGCTCATGCATCTGCCGTTACCTACTAGAAACGCTGTCAAACCTAAATGAGGATGTGGTGCCAGCGGTGAATTCTAATGTTAGCCACATTGAGCTGCTGTGAGCAACAAGTGTCTTTTTCTCATATTTTTAGTTCATAGAGTTATTTGATCATGAGGAGGCTATAATAAAGTCAAATTGTGCTTTTTTCCAGAGAAGGTTCTCATAGTGCTGCAGCTGCACAAACCAGGATGTGAAATTGTCACTTAGTCTCATTTTAAGTGTTTACCATATAGAGGAGTTTTCTCTAGCACAAACAACTTCTGTGTATTTCCCCCTTCTTATCAGGTGTTCAGTATCTGCAGTGAGTGTTAAACCACATGTGAAATATTATTGACCACAAACTTCCTTTTTTTTTTTAATCAAACACCTGCAGGTTACAGTACTCACATAGTCCTAGAGAGCCTTTTTTGTCTTAAATGCACATAAAACATTTGGTTGCACTCACACATGCATATTTTACTCCAGTGAAATTCAGTTACCAGTCTTAATCTTTTCATGTTTAACGGCAATCTTTCATCTGGGTCCTCTACCATCACTGCTTACAGCAGGACAAAAACAGTTCTTTGTGCTTGTGTTTTAATTTTGTTCGTTTGTTTGGTTTTTATGTTTTTATCAGTTTTGAACTTCAACATCAGAGTGAAACCGAGATGCCGCCTATTAGGCAGAGCAGGTCTAACAAAACAGACTGTTGTGTTCCATTACTTTTAGAGTCTGAGGTAAAATGTATAAACCGAAAGTGTTTTTTCTTAACTTTCATTGTGCCAAACCTTCAGAGATAAGATATATTTAAATCATCTCATTATTAGAGTTTTGGCCTTTTTAACTGCCGGTGTTCTATTGTACAGAAATGCTGATGTAATAAAAATTACATAACTTTTTCATGTAATACTCATAGAAGTTTTCATTCGCGCTCATTTTTAATATCTAAAGTACAAAATCCATTAGTACTGCTCTGGTATCTGCTCCTTTGTGTATGGAGGAACAGGATGAGCAGTGCCAGAGATACAGAATGACCTCCAGCAGGACACTGGTATGAATGTCTCTGATCAAACAATCAGAAACAGACTTTATGAGGGTGGTCTGAGGCCCAATGTCGTCTAGTGGGTCCTGTGCTCACTGCTCAGCCATAAAGAACATTATGCTGCCTGTTACATCGTTCAGTATGACCAAGTTTGGAGGTGGGTCAAAGATGGTCTGGGGAGGCATATCCATTGAGGGACTGACCTCTACAGCCTAGGCAACGGTACCGTTACTGACATTAGATACCAGGATGAAATCCTTGGATCCACTGTCAGACTGTAGTGGGTCCTGGGTTCCTCCTGGTGCACGACAGTGCACATCCTCATGCTGCAAGAGTATGCAGACAGTTGATATGC
The DNA here is from genome assembly GCA_015106755.1 of Etia nguti. Classification (NCBI taxonomy): domain Eukaryota; kingdom Metazoa; phylum Chordata; class Actinopteri; order Cichliformes; family Cichlidae; genus Etia; species Etia nguti. The sequence continues at coordinate 6,359 of VUQG01039063.1, forward strand.
ACACAGCGGGTAAAATGAGTCTTCAACAAGTCACCAATTTTCTCAGTAAATATTATATTTCTATATATTTCTAATGGTGCTATTGACATGAAATTAATTCAATTATTAATCAATCAATTATTAATAAAAGATAAAATTAAATAAAACCATCTTAAATTGTTATTTTATCAGATACATTGTCCTCACTAGTGTCACCCGTAGTATCCACAGGCCCTAAAATCTTTGATTGACACATCACTTCAAAATGTCCAGTCTTATGACATTTGGCACCAAAGTCACAATGCTCTGGTAGCTGATAGAGATTTCTGACAAAGGCTTTTACACTCTCACTCTCATTGGGAACTTTGATGGAAATTCACACGTTCATGAATCGTGTTGTGCCTGGGCTCAAAATGTTCATCAAACCTCTTCATTAACATTTTGTAGGAATTATCTTTTGCAAATTGCCGTCCTCTTGGTTGAGTTTAGTAGCAACTCAGAAGTGGGAAAAACGTTGCCTCCAGACCGGCCATTGCGCTGGTTGAGTGAAGTCAAACAAATCAGGTGCATTAACCTTTGCCATTATCACTGCTTGCATCTTCTCCCTTCTGCTTCTACACCTTTGGTGGGCAACTTCTTCTGACACCGTGCCATGAAAAGTCACGGGAACTGCACAAAGGAGAGAGCTAACACTTTATTACTCTCAAAAGCCATAGCCAACAATACATTCATTCTCACTCTACTACAGATATATATACCTTGATGTGTAAACTAGGGACAGCTACACCTACAGACCAAACTGTAAACAACACATCACAGCGGTGTCCTGTTTCAATTGAAAACAATGAGGAAACAACAAATAATATTCAACAAATAAAATCAGTTTGTACATTCAGGTTTATGAAAACAATTTAATTCAAAACAACATTCATTTATATTTTATAGTAGTTTAGCATTTGATTTGTTGGTTACTGTTGAAAATCTTTTGGCTATATTTATGTATGTTTTCTGCAGCAAAAAGCCAAAACAAGATGCACAGTCTGTTTTCTAGGTGTGACATCTGCTTGCTTGGTTTATGAAAGTAGATGAGGCCTCTTGGGTCACTTCCTTTTAAAACCATACATGCACATGCATACACTTGTACTGTGGCACACACACACACACATAAAACATGTGACATTGTTGTGCTCTTACAGGAAATAACATTGATACTGGAAAGTGGCTGCTCTTTTTAGCTCAAAGTGATGCGAATAGTGAAGAAGATGGTTTCTGCTGTCACCATCGCTGTGTTTTTGCTCTGCTGCTACTTCATTGCTTCCTCAGGTACGGTACAATTTACGGTACAATTTGGTATTCCTTTTGGTTTATATTTTAGCTTGAAATTCCAAACTTTAGTTATGATTTTTTTTTAAGGCAAAATTAATTAACATGTCATCTGCCGACTTTATAATTCTTCAAGACTTGACAGAGACTAGATCTGACTCCATATTTTTATATTTCCATGTTTCAGTATGTCATATTTATATATGTACATATATATCCTCTTCCCTCTTGTTCTAATTTTTTCATCTGATTTGTTACCTTCTTTTCTGTTTCAAAGGCTCTCAGGATGATTGTGTGTACGCTGCAACAGGCTCAAGCTTTACTGTGCCACTTAGATATGAGTTGAAGGAATCAGATAACCTGAAATGGCTCAATGATGCAAGGGTAATCTTTAATCGCAGAAATAAATATGTGATCATAGGGAAAAATGATGATGTTGATTCAACTGGATCACTAAAGCTGACACAACTGACCAAAGACAAGTCAGGACGATACACCCCAGAGGTTCACAGCACAGAGGGAGTAAATGTGGGGGGAAATTTACCAAGTGTGCATTTGTGTGTATTAGGTAAGTAACAACACATTATATGTATATTTCTTATGTTTGTACTACTTATATCACAACTAGCAAGTGTGCTAATCCATCAGAAGCTGTTTAGTCATACTTTGTAATTAAGAGTAAATTGTTTGGTTTTATTATAAAGTCACTGTTCAATTTGATCAATCAACAATACCGGTAAATGTAGAAAAGAATTATCAGCAGTAGTTTATATAATGTTAATATAATCACATTTTCTGTACTCAGACCGTGTGCAGAAGCCCAAAGTAACAGTGATGTGCACAGGTGATAAAACAAAAGTCTCTTTTACTTGCGATGCTGGTCAGGTGAGGACAATATTTATTTTCAGTCACAATTAAATTAGAGTACTCTACAAATAACTGACTCATAATTAAGCTGTTGAAGAATCTGTAGACAAAGGCCTCATTTCTCCTCCACTGAAACCAAGAATGATTTGAAGTGTGCTGTCTATAAGCATTTACTCACAGATGTTGTTTCAGTGAGGCTTGGGTCTCTATGTATGTATTATTTAATTATATAGGCTGGGAAATTACTGAAAATATATGAAAAGATGAATATATTTCTAATTTTAGCCAGGTTGAGTTTTTTATGTTAGACTTGAACTCTAACCCTTCATCTAATCTACAGATTGTGTTTTCTCCTACAGGATGAGAAGGTCGAATGGTTTATGGATGATAAACCGTTGGCAGAAAAAGGGAAGATGCTGATGAGAGTAGCCAAAGACGTGGCAAACGCCCATTTCTCTTGCAATTTTTCTAACCGTGTCAGCTTTCAGATCAGTCAGCCCGTTCAACAAATCTGCTATAACCCTGGTAAGTATTACTTACCATCAACTGTACAAACGTTCAAATGTGCCTTTTCCAAATATTCATGAACTGAAGTGGTCATTTTATTGAGCTTATATGCTGACAAGATACTTTTCTTCTCCTTTTATTTTAAAGCTTTTCCTGAAATACTATTTGGAATTATAAAAATATCTGCTGATTGTCAAGGATTTTTTCAGTTTAGAAATTGTATCATATTGTACATTATATTTTTCTTTGGATAGAGAGATTCAAGTAGATTTTGTGTCCCAGTTTCCCTCAGATTTATGTTTTTTTCTACTTCTGTTATATCTTTTTCTATTTCCATTCTGTTTTATTGAACCTTCATTTAACTCTTTTCTTAAGTTTTTGTAGCATTTTCTATTTAATCAGAATACTTTATTAATCCTAGGGTAATTTTGTGGTTACAGTTGCTGCAAAACAATGAGAACAGTAACAGACTGAACTAAATTAAATAATACAATGTATTACAAAATTAAAAAATATAACAAATAGCTCTAATATATACAAATATCTCATTTATAAATATCCAGAATATTGCAGAGGTTAAATATATATGACTGACATTTTACTCTTACCTGTAAAACTTTTTTTTTCACCGTACAACATGTGTGCACTGTGTACTGTGTATTAGATGGAGGAGTTGTACAGGGAGATATCCATGAGCAGGAATGATTTCCTGTGTTGTTGCATCTGCAACCCTCAGCCTGCTGCCCCAGCATGTAACAGCATAGAGGATTGCTTGATGGGGCAGCAGGTTGAGGGTTGCCGATGCAAAATGAGTCAATAAACTGATTCGCAAGCCCATTAATGTTGTGGTTTACTGGTTTTTTCATAAGTTGCAGTGTGTTTGACCTCTCAGGGCCACCATAGCAATAACTTCCTAAGGTCTAAGTAATTCTTTTTTATCCTGCAGAAAAATGAATTGTGCAGTTTTATTATTCTTTTTTTTAAAATCAGAAATCATCACAAAACAATATTATTATATTACATGAAATCGTTATGTAAATACCCAAGGTGCATTACCAAGGAAAGACAAATAAGATTTTAAAAAATAACAATTTAAAAACTTTTTTTTGCCGCATTTTAACTAAAACATTTAACTTTAACTAAAATCTAAATATCAAAACACTTTTTCTGAGTTTCAGGAGGATAAGCATTAATCTGAACTCTTAAGCAGGTTTATACTGCATATGGGATGTAAGAATAGAAAACAAAATGATCAAATCTTGAATTTTAAACTATAAATCAAAATGTTTCCTTTGAAGCTAAAAAAAACTCTGAAGTTGTCACAAAAAAATCTATTTTTCTTTCAAATTGATATATTGACATTTAATTCTCTAGAACTTTTTTAACATGGTTTTTGTAACAGTTCACTAATTTCACACAATCACCAAAAACAAAACAAAGCCCCCACAAACATTTTGTCTTATCAAAAGCAAAACTTTGAGAAACTGTTTGTATTGTTTATTAATTATTTTTGCAGTTATATTCAAATTTTTAAGTTTAATTTAATTTAATTTAATTATGATTCTGTCAACTATAGTTTATTCTAAAGAAAGAAAACAATATAAATTGCTTAACAAGGATGAAGAGTTGAAAGAAAATCTGAAGGACAAGATAAGAAAAAGCTGAAGCTGTGGTAAACATGCCCATTGCTTGCAGTGCTTCAAACTCCATCAGCTCTGCAATCAGCCAGTTTATCACAAATGCTTCAAGCCTTGTGAATATTATGTGCTATCAACTGTCTCTTGATGGCTGAAATGACCATTTGATTATACACATCTACAGATACATTTTTCTTCTTGTATTATTTTGAAGGTTTCCCTGATGTATGGGACATTGATGTCTGTATTCCAGTGCGCACTGGAGCAGGTATGTTATGTTACAGTTATGCTGAAATAAAACACACATTCACTATTTTTTACATGTGTAGTACAATGTTGTTCTTATCTTTCACCATCAGGTATTCTTCTGTTGGTGATCCTCACTGTCATTGTTTGTTGTATCCAGAAAAAAGCAAATGTAATAAAGGGTAAGATTATTATTACTATCATATGAATTTTATTATTATTATTATTACAAGCAAACTCTAGCCTGTGTCACCTTGCATGTACACACAGACATGTATGTCAATTATCATGTTATTGTAATCTCCATGATTACACTGCACATAGTGAGATGGCTGTTTATAAACAACAAACAAATCACTATTAAAAACATGTTTATTGTTATTCTTCATGCCACTGCACTAGAAATAAAATTTATTTACAAACACAATGCTGACTTTAAGATCAAACTCATAATCACAAAGCAGGTTGAACATTTGGTGTTAGATTTTACTAGACAAATTACTGTGTCAAAGAAAAGAAATAGTTTGGCTGGTTGTTTACACTATCCCCCTGGTAAATCGCTATCTGGGGGGAGGGGTTTGTGTTTCTCAGGGATCCCAGGGGCTACGATATCTTTTGCTTTTACCCCCATGGCAAATTGGTCCTGGGTGAGGGACAGACAAAGAGTGATTCAAAAGCCCCTATCAGTAGAAGATCCAGGGAACAGTTCACCCTGCCCAAGATAGGGTTACCGGGGCCCCGCCCTGGAGCCAGGCGTGGGGAGGGTGCCTGAGGGCGAGCGCCTGGTGGCCTTAGTCCATGAGGACCCTCCTGTAGGCCCACCACCTGCAGGAGGCGCCATAGGGGAGTGTGTACTGGGTGGCAGTGTGTGCAAACCACAGTTTGTCCATAAAAAAAACACCACGTTTGAACATAAGAGTGTCCATAAGTGCACGTGGCACCAGGACACCTACGCCCCACGTCGATGATCTATAAATCCATGATTTATTTTGTAATTGCATCATCAGCTCTACTGCTGTATGTTCTGGACAATCAGCCGAAGAGAGCTGCTGAGCTTTCAACTGATCACCACGTGGTGGTGAGTTGGATCAGGTGGCGGGGGAGGTTGCTGGACAGACCTTGGAGGCCAAAACGCATAGTGAGGGTGCGCTGGGTGATGGCCTCTAGCTTGCACTGAAGCAGTTCGCAGCTTAGTGTGAGGCGGCAGGAATGAGAATCAGCACCTCCAAATCTGAGGCCTTGGTCCTCAGCCGGAAAAGGGTGGAGTGCCCACTCCGGGACAGGGACGACTTACTGCCCCAACTGGAGGACTTTAAGTATCTCAGGGTCTTGTTCACAAGTGAGGGGAGAAGGGAGCAGGAGATCAACAGATGGATTGGTGCTGCAGCTGCAGTGATGCGGACACTGTACCCATCCATCGTGGTGAAGAGAAAGCTGGGCGTAAAAGCTAAGCTCTCAATTTACCGGTCCCTTTGTCCCTACCCTCACCTATGGTCACAAGCTTTGGGTAGTGACCGAAAGAATGAGATTGGATGAGGAGTTTAGCCATCCAGGAGGGGCTCAGAGTAGAGTCGCTACTCCTCCACATCAAAAGGAGCCAACTGAGGTGGTTCGGGAATCTGTCCCAATATGTCCCAATACTACCAAACTGGGAGGAGGCCTTGGGGCAGACCCAGAACACGCTGGAGAGATCATATCTCTCCCCTGACCTGGGAATGCCTTGTTGTTCCCTCGGATAAGCAGGAGGAGGTGGCCGGGGAGAGGGAAGTCTGGGCTGCTTTGCTTAGGCTGCTGCCCCCATGACCCGGCCCTGGATAAGCTGAAGAAAACAGATGAATGAATGGATAGTTTACACTATATTTTTTACTATGTAGAAATATATAAACACAACGATGGAAACAAAAACTATCAATGACCATTAAATCTAACATCTATTAAACAAACGTTTAGTGTAAACCCTCAGTTCTCTCTATCTTTGTTTTTGGGGGGTTAAACAGTGACACTTATGTGAACTATTGAATGAATCACTATAAGTGTCTTTCTGGAGAGCTTTCCTTGCTCAATTTAAATGCCCCCTAACCTCCAGGGGCAATAACCAGCTCTTCCTAGTTGATGAGCCTTTTGTGTCTCGTATTTAACATTAGTGACACAAAGCAATCCAAATTCACAAACCCTGCAAACACCACCACAGTGTCCATTCCCTGCACTATGTTTATCTAATTCAGATTACATTTTTTTGCATGTGTCCTTGTTTAGCTGACCCAGTACTATCAAACCTATGATGCTATTCATAGCAGGCTTTGCTTTTTACCTAAAGTAGTGAGAGATGGTTGTAATTCTGCAAGGCTGACATGTAATCTATGCTTGTGTTTACAGATAAGGATGAGCTTCCATTGAAGAAGCATCATCATCAGAAGCAGCTGGTTGGTGGCATCCCGGAGCCTGACTTCTGTGCAGACTGCGGTCTGGAGTTAGACAACAGGATATAATATAATCATTATTCAGCATTCAGACTGTTTTGTTTTTTCCATATTTCATTTTGAAAGAAAATACCTCAACTTTTTTCTTCTAGACAAGTTCATCTTGGCTGTTAGAGCGACCGTTCAAGACTCACGTAGCGTGACTGATGTAATCTTTTTATGATTTTTTTTCTTTCTTTCTGATTCAAAGATTCCCAGGATCTTTTTGACCTGTATGGTGCAACAGGCAGTATCTTTATTGTTTCTCTGAAACCAAGCTGGGCAAATAATTGATCTTAAAATGGAAACACAATGATGGGAAAGTCTTTTCACAAAGACAAAGACATGACATATCCAAACCAACAAGCCTAAAGACAAACAACTCGGGAAAATATGTTTCAATGAATATGGAAAATTAGAAAAAAAATGATGATCATATGTTTATTTATTGTGGGTAGCTAACAACAGAGTAGATTTATTGTGCTTATATGACTACATCACACTTCTCTTTAAATTCCTCTTTATACCACTCTGGACCAGAGATTAAGGTGTGCAGTCACCTACACTTTTCAACACTTTTCAACCTTATCAGATTACTGTTTTCACATATATTGCATCGATGTGAACATGAATGTATTTTATATTTTTATAATGTGTTTGATTTTTAATCTACTCATAAAAAAAGTGTTGATGTATCAAAAGCTGTTATAAGCACCTTTGTCATCAGTCTTTATTTAATGCATCATCAGCAATTCTTCATATAATATAATATAATTTATATAGATTATATAGATATAATCCGATCTCAGATTACATGCAGAACTCTGTAGTGATGAAGAATTGCACAGGAAAGTCAGAAGCCATGTTTAAAGTAGTAGACAGCCAGTGATTTCATTTGTATTTTTGTAAAAAATTGTAATTGTAAAGTGTTTCCACTGAGCTAGAGTGGTTACAGACAGGCATATATGAGGGGGCAGACAGAAATCTAAATGGGGCACATGGTGGTAATGGAGGCAGGAAAGGGGTGGGGTTGGGTGGGGTGCTCTGAATAACTGTTTTTGTCATGTAATTGGATTGCACTTTGTCAGACCTCTACCCTGAGACCTGACCAACTAGTCTAAGCTTCTGCTGAACTAGCTTTTAGGGTCACTGAGGGACACAAACCCCCTGACCACGTTAAGGTGGCAGTCCCTCAGGGGGAAAACAGAAAAACAAAACAACAAAAAATAAAACAAAATATTGCTCATCAAATTCTAACAACTAAAAACATGACATTTACCTTAATTGGATGGCCCATATGAAATGCATTTGAAAATTTGAATATTAACAAAACTAAAAAAGGGTAGGCCAAGTTATTAAAAAAGGGCAATTCACCAAGTCTTGAAAAATAAAACTGAAAAATAGAAATAAAGAATAAAATAAAATATTCATCCATCTCTTTACAACCAACAACATAAAATCTATCTTAATTGAATGGCCTAATTCAAATAAATTTGCAAAATAAAGTAAGAATAAAATAAGACCTCTCAATATAGTTAATATCTACAAAACTAAAAAGGGTTGGCATAGTAATAAAAAAAACAATTCCCAATGTCTTTTACTACAACTCTCAAATTAATTTGTAAAAGACAACAGATTTTGTCTTGTTTTAAGCTTATTTGTTTTGCAAAGGAACTGAACTCTGTTTGCAACTGAACAGCTCCACTCTCTCCTCAATCCACTCTATAACAACAGTCTTCTGTTTCCCTTTCCAAAATATTTTACAGATTCATCCATATCCAAGTTATTTGTTATGGACTTCTCATGGGCCAAGATCACCAAATTCATCTTTCTTTTATGTAACAAAAGTAAATAATCTTTACTAAGATCGCTGTGATTACATCAGTATATGAAATGAGGAAACTGTTGAGTGCAGAGTTGAAAGCTGGGGCGGGGCATTGTGTCGGGTCTGAAAGACACAGGTCCTCCACTCAGCTCTATGCAGCAGACAAGCTCACAGTGGTGCTTATGGGATCGAGAAAGAAACACTTCTCTTCCAGACTAAAACTGTGAAAAGAACAATGGCCTGGTCCCCCATTGACTGTACAAATATAGTTTTATTCTTTTGTTGTTAATTATCTCATGAGTCACTTTTACTCCCGTCAGCCACCACACAGACAAGTTCTTTCTTTACAGATGATTCATTCCAAGTTCACCAACAGGATCGCTCATTGTCGTCATCATGAGAACTAATTAAAATAAAGGCAATTACATTTAGAAACATGACCACATCTTAAACATAAAAATATAATGCTAATTTAGCTTTTCTCACATATTCAGTGAAATTAAAAACCTTAAATCATCATGTGACATGGTTTACAATAACACTGTTATCAAAATGAACCTTGCAAATAAAAGTGTAGAAACATAAATATCTGTTTATTGCAGTTTAATGGAAACTCAAATTAACAGAGACACATTAAAAGCACCTCATTGCCTGCTGTAGCGTTCTTCGCAGCTGCACTTCATCTCAAAAAGGTATGTTAATAAACTGGATTTAACTTAACCACAATACTTCAACATGGGTTCTTTATAAACTTGAGTCCAGCTTGAAGGTGGTGGCAAGATGCGTTACACTCACAGTGTAACGTGTTTATTCTCACGTATTTGAAATAAAATACACTTAATTTTATAAAATCGTGATGAGATATTCAATTTCTTCTTCAGTTTCATTTCATTTACTTTCCTTAGAAAGCAATGAGTAAAAAACAACAACAACAACAACAACATTAAAACCCCACTAATGTCTTTTTCATTTAGTTTAATGTTGAATGTTAATTTAATGTTGAACAGGGAGGGAACAGAGGACAGGACGCTGTAGCAGTAACAAGAAAAAATCAGTTTGTATTGTCAGGTTTTAAGAGGAAATCATTTCAGACAAACATACATTTATATTTTTTATATCTAAATTATTAATAATCATCCAAAAGACAGTTTGTATTTGAGTTTTGGTTACCTCTTGAACATTTCTAACTGGAGATCACAGATTATAATTAAATATATTTGCTGAAGTAAGAAAACTTAAAAAGCACTTTGTTCTAAGTGTCACATTTGCTTTGTTCTTTATCTATGAAAGCAGACGAGGCCTCTTCTCTTCAAAACCACAAATGCACACTCACATAAACATGTGATCAGTGGCGGTTATTGATATGGGCAACATGGGCTGTTGCCCAGGGTGGCATCGTGGTGGGGGGAGGTATCATGGCATCGGCAAAAAAAAAGTTGCTTTCACCCATGCTGCCCTGACATCATGCCAGTGCATTTTGGGGATTCCATAGGCACCAATCGGGTTTTCTATAGCCCGTTTGCTGGGAGTAAGGGCGCCCTCCATTTACGTGGTGCGCCTGCTGCTTGCTGCACAGGGAGGAGAGGGGCGGGACGGCGGGGGATTCTCTGGCTGGCTTGAGGGGCATCTAATAAACCAGCTCGCAAAATAGAAACAAACCAACAAACACAAAAACTGAAGACATTATGATACAGACTTATAATTTGCACCGATGTGTTTTCTAATTTCTATCACACACATATATGTGAAAAGTAAGTGTGAGGGCCCAGAGGGAGTGTTCTAGGACCGCCCCTGCATGTGCATGTGATGGTACCGTGCTCTGATAGGAAATAACCTCTAAAATGTAAAGCAGCTGTTAGCTGAATGTGATGAGAACGGTGAAGAAGATGACTTCTGCTGCCACCATCGCTGTGTTTCTGCTCTGCTGCTTCATCACTGCCTCCACAGGTACGCTACACTTCATCTCTTTATGCTGTCAGGTGTAGTTTTTTGTATTTTCAAGGAGTTTTATATGAGCATCGGTGTAATGTAGTAAATGAGTAGATGAGATAAACATAATAAAAAATGTCTTCTTTTAAAAAATGATCATTATATTTAAAATTTTCAACAATCATTCACCCTAAAGGGATCCGACAAATAAAATGTAGTAGTAACAAAAGAATGAACGTGTTAATTATTGGACTAAATGAGTAAATCTACTAATTTGAAATATCAGACTGCCTTATCATATTTCTTGTGATTACAATCCTTTCTCCCCATGTCAAGTAAAACCATTGATGAACCGTTATATGCAATCCTCACATGATGTAGTGTTGTCTGTCATCACTGAGGCCTTTTTGACTTTTTTCTTTGTTGACATGTGCAATTAAATTTTTATGGCACTGAAGTAGTTAATTTTAAACTTGTATTATAGTAAGAGCCTTCTCTTCTCTTGCTTGATTCCTTAAGTTTTCCCTGATACAATATTTGTAGTTACCATCTGTGTTTTTGTGAGTACTAGAGCAGGCATGCACCCATCCTGAACACCCCCATCTCATCTGATTTCAGAAGATGAGCAGGGTCAGGCCTGGTCAGTACTTGAATGGGAGCTTTAAGCTTTTTCACTTCTACACACAAACAGCAGAGGGCGCTGCACATGTTTGTGATGTCTGTTGACATGTTTCCCTCTATTTCTATTTGCTTCTGAAAATGTCAATATCAGAATAAATGACAAAACAAATAGAGAACAAGGGGAGGGGAGTTCTTTATTATACTAAACTGCTCTTTACCGGATAATCTTACAGAGATAACATTTACAGGGAATGACTTTGCTTTAAATTTTTAGTTTGGATAGCTTTTAGCTTTTTTGTGGAGGTATGCAAAGACGACACAAGAGTTCCCGAGGCTCTTCTGGGAGCCGGAGTCAACCAGAAAATGTCTCCCTGAACGTGAGTCCTCTATGAAGAGCAGCCTTTCCATTAGCCAGCGGTCGCGGCCGCTACAGAGCGCTGGTGGGCTTGTTTCCCTGGGCCTTAAAACTGCAAAGGCAGCATGGCGCTGTCACGCTGATGGTAAAAACACAGCCCTTTTCTGCGGTGCCGCCGTGCCGCGATCCGAGCCACCATTGATGAGTCGGAGGCCCCCGGGAGAATCGGTGGGGGTGCCGGAGATGCCGTCGGTGAGTCGGGAACTAT